>JABEEJ010000570.1:0-36159 GCA_013363135.1 Fusarium brevicatenulatum
GTATTAAGTTATTATTAGGTACTTATAGGTATTTTAAACCCTACTGGTGCCCTTGAAGGCGGGGTTGGTAGAGGTGAAGTACTTATTGCTGCGATAAAGATATGTTGTTTATAGCAGTGAGGTTTCTGTGCAGAACAGTAGAGAGTTGTGCAGAAAAACAAGAAGAGCTTAGGCGGCGTTTGAGTGATTTTCTAAGGATTATTGAAAGTTGGAAGTTGATGAACAAAGCGTAAGAATCCAGCACTGGGCGAAGCAGGCAAAGCATTTTGACTTGATACTTGCATGACTAAGGTGCCGTCACGTTATTGGTCCATTCAGATAAAGAACAGGACTGAAGCTCGAAACGAAGGCATCGAGCGTAACGTCCCGCCGTTAAGTTGACAGTCGACGACTGCCAGTCCATTGGAGCGAGTCCGCGATTCACAGAGCCACAGCGAGTCCTTTTGCAAGAGACTCTTATTAAATCAATAGGCTGGGAACTCAGGAGTGGACAACTACCAGCAGTCAGATACATAGACTTCTCATTCTGAGGAAGAGACTATAAGTAAAAAGTCAGAGAACAAAGGCACTAAATAACCCCCCAGTCCCTTTAGGGCTTCTTCCTGACTTCACACTGACATCGGCCTATGGACTCATCACTCATCCTGCGTACCCGCGATAGAAGTTAAGAAATTGTCAACCCCAACCCAGGAGACAATACTGTCAAGCACTTCTTTATCCAGTCTCGCAGTTTCCTCAAAGGAGTTGCGGATGAATTCAATATGGTCGGCTTCTTGGTCCTCGTTCTTGGGCCATTCGCGCGTCAACCTCTCTCTCTCCATGCAGCGGTAGTGTTTCCCAAAGAGTCGGCTATATTCTGGATTGTAAGGGAGCTCCACGAGTCGGTGCTTGTCAAACCTATAGAGATTGACGTCCAGGTTCCGCTGTGCACTTGTCCCGGCCCATTTTAGTCCACTGTGGTCAGGACTCGTTATATAGTTGCAGTACCTATTCTCAGTCAAGAACTGCTGAAAACCACCATGCGTGATGACCACGATTCTTGCTGGGCCTGGTCGCTGGGCCTCTTGATGCTTCTTTAGGGCCTGTGCCGCTAGCTCTTGCAGCCACTGGCGGGCATCCTGTACGCTTTTATTCATGGACTCCTTTGAAGGGGCTTCGAGGGGAGGAGTTGAAGGCGGGCTCCAAGAGGACCCGTCGAACAATGAACACCCAGCGGTGTTGATAAGCTCCTCCTTGACAATCTTTCCGGGATCCGTGTTGCCGCCAGAGAGCATGATATACCTTCGGTACCCTTTGTCGTCAGTGCAAGCTTCATAATCCTGAGGCCACCCGGTAAGTTCGCTCAGTCCTGGATGACAGAGTATCCCCCCTTCATCCACCATATCCAAGGCGTCCATCAAGAGCTGTGCCGTCTGGATTGCTCTTGATAGTGGGGAGCACGCGACGTAGTACACATTAGGAATCCGTCCTTCGTTAGCTTTGATGGCGAGTTGGACGAAGTCTCTGACTTGGGAAATCCCGAATTGTGTGAGGCCATCCGGAAGGAAGTCTCCAGTCCTAAACTTTATGTCTGGTTCTATGTTCTGGCTTAAACGCTCGGACACTGCTTGGAGCTGGGAAATTGTGAGCTCCCAGCCACCAATTCCGTTGTTGTCAGCCAATACGTTCGATACAGCCTCAGCGTGTCGTATGAGGACCACTTCGACGTAGGGCATGTTCTGTGTCCGCGAAGAATAGATTAGTATTCGTTTCAACACTTGGGATGGTGGCACTGTATCTTACCTCCATTCTCTACCGCAAATCTTTCTGATGGAGTCCTTGGATGAATATGAAGATGTGTGTGTGCAAGTTAAGAGACGATGGTTTGAGGTTGTCGAAGGGGGTGAGGAGATTAATTATACCACACAGAGTCAAAGGGTTGGGCGCTGCTGTTATCGCCCGCCATCTTGTCACATGTACGTAACTTGTTATGCTAAATGAGGGGCAGAGCATAAGCTGCCCCTCTTGTATACATTACCGATATGATAGCACCAATCGGCATGCCTGAAGTCAGACCGCTCACTACGTACTTCTGTCCGCTCTACATATTCATGGTAGGCCTCATTCTCAACATAGAAGATGTCGTCATCCTTTCGTAGCTAAGTCAGTCCCACGGCATGGTTCCCTGCTCATCTCAGGGATTTGCGTGTTTCTTTTTGCTATCCCCTCGCAGCAATTACCAACAGATGATGAAATGATCTTCGACGTGTCGACCCCGCGGGCAGAAGGCCAATAAGAAGAGACATTGACGCGGAACGTGCCGCTTAGTGTATCCGAAACTTATTACGCCCTGATCTTCACGATACCTACATACAGATCAATTAGTATAGATATAGTTATAAATCTTGCCTATTAGGTTAAGCTAAGTACTATTAAAAATTAAGGTAATGTACCTTTATTATATTAAATAGCTTATAGAGCTACTTTTTATAATTATAAAAGCTATTTACTATAATTATAAAAATTACTTATATATTTATAATAAGTAACTATTATAGCCTTAGTGCCTATTTTAACTAAAAATCTATATATAGTATAGCTACTAGCTATACTATATATAGATAAAGGTACTTTAGGTTATATTTTTGCCTACTTGGATCTGTTTATGGCAATTCATACATATCGTGAAGATCAGGGCGTTAGTACTATGCTTACCTCTATCCTGTCTAAACAATCTAGAATCACTGCCAAGTTAGTCGCTTCACAGCTGAGCCGGAATCCAATCCTGTTGCTCATCGTGATCATGCTTATTGCCACCGGTGTTTTCAACATGGTTACTCGCAAGCGAGCCGTGGGTTCCGAATCGGATCGGCTGTAAGTGCGTCGACGCAAACAGATGCGAGTCGGTTTCGTACAAATCTTGAAAAGGTAGACTTGCCCAAGTGATTGTTAAGCGTCGCTCTGGTATTCGAACCAGATACCAACGCAAAAGCCACCAATTTCATCCTTGAATATGATCATGCGATCGATGCAGTCACTGGCTGTTACTCAGTACGACGAATTCTCTTGGATACCGCACGAGTCCAAGGTATAGTCAGGCGCAAGACATGGAAATTCACATTGTTCAGACACCTTGATTGAGCCGCCGCAAAGGCCGCACGCAGTACGGTCCAAGCCTCGCATAATGTTCATTGGTCGAGGGTACAACCTCATTCTATCTCACTACTCTCAACAATAATCCACCGCTACTCTTCTCCCGTTTTCATTCCTCATCAGCCACCAAACCGTCTGAACCACCGACCCATAGTGAGAGCTCATAGGGTTTTGGAGTGATCTTCAAAGGATCATCGAAAGTTGGAAGTCGATAAATGAAGCATAAGAAATTAAGAATGTTACACTGATTGGCACCTACACTGAAATTCCGCAAAGATGTTACTGCCTAAGGCCGCCACCCAACCTAAATAATCTCATATGCCTCAGTTGCTTCACTACCTTACTAAGGTACCTAGCTAACGCTTTGGCTGACAGTGTCTGAGCCGGTAGCTGAGCAAGCTTCTTACCAACATCCCAGCCAACGCACGCCAACGCGAGGGACGTGAACACTATGCAGCTCCTTCAAAAGACACGCAAGTCAATCAAGTCAGTAACGATTCTTTCTTCCTGAAAGAATATTTATTGTCGTCATTTTCACGCTCGCCCAGCAGGGACTGGCTGCACGACATGCCGACTGCCATCTCAAAGCCAGTGATGGCTCCCCATGACCCAGTGCCCTTTATCATTCCACAAGAGGTAAGCAAGCAAGCACACTTTTCCCATACTGAGATCGACTCATCTAACGAATCCCGTGGTCAGCTTTTAAGCGCAGTGCCCACGATATCTTCGCCTCTCATCCGTCTTCCACCCGAGTTGCTCGTCATTCTCTTTCATCACGTCGAGGATCCCATAGACCAGCTCTGCTTGGCACTCGCCTGCAGACGTCTACTCCAGATCTCTTCATTCCTCGTCATCAAGATCCCCTCCATTTCAAAGCACAGATATCTGCCCCCGCCCTTCTGCGATAGAATGTTCTTGTTGCTGTGGAGACTGGCCCCTCCGGAAGCGCGCGGGCGGCGGCGTAAGCGAACATTGGCGCTCTGTTGCGATTGTTTACGGTACCAGTCTAGAAAGAAGATTTACTGGAAGAAATACGCCAAGAGAAACGCCATTGCGAAGTCGGAAACACGCTCGTGGGATCGCGGAGTATGGTGGTGGACAGAGGGGTCTTCGTTTCAATGTCCAGCCTGCTACGCAGGCTTAAAGAGAGAATGATGACACGAGAGCGGGCTGGCAAATCTCAGCATCGTTTCTAATCACTAGCTACTGCGATCTGCGCGCCCACAAAAGCGATCTACTTTTGCCTGGCGACAGAAGCATCCAGAGTTCGTCAGCATCAAGATTGCAGCTGTCGACACAGATGCATCTAGAGCTCTGGCAACACCTATTCTTCGATCCATTGTGCAAAGGCCGCGCAGGCTACGAATGGATCGAGATCGGCAGGTTTTACAAGGAACTGACTTTGCCTGTGGTGGAGAGCCTACCGAAATAGAGTTGGGTTGCATATACTCGTCTTGCAGGATCAGATTCGCAGCATTTGCGAATCCAAGAGCTCGTGCAAATAATACAACCAGCATGGCGGACCAATAGTGCAACAACACATATGTAATTAGTCTACAATTCAAATACATATAGGCTTCTCCAACTGACTTTCGCCCCAGGCCCGTTGCGGTTCTTAAACTTCGTGGAATAGTGTACCTGGCGCCGTTCAGGGATTGTTGGTCAAACTCCGTAGTTATTACTGACCACTCAAGGCTTTGTTCCTTAACCTTGATAAGGAAACGGTTCTCTATAGTAGTGAAGCCTCTAGAATGCATGGCCTTGATGCTTTGGACGCTGCCATCTATGACTCTGCGTGGGAACTGTTGCCCCTGGGATTACTGGTGGTGCTGCTTCAGTGCTTGATGCCTCCCATGTCGGCTTGCCACTTGCTGTTGATGTAATGGATCTTCTACTAGTCAAGTGGCTTCACCCATCTGTTTGGTAGTTACCAGAACATGGATCTGGCTTAAGCTTAGTCGTGACATCTCACAAGGCTATCAATGTAAAGATGACGCCCATTCATCATGACAACTCTCAACTCAGTTAACTGAGCTTAGCAGACAGTCACCCTTATGACTGAGCCACTCTAGTAGAACAGATTCACTAGTCACAATGCCACAGCCAGCTTCTCACTCTATCATCATTGACCCCATCATAACTTTGCCCAACCCTCATCATGACACCTCCCAACTCCTTCAACCCCCAACCCAACCACGATTCTTCACCATCCCATAACATGCCACTTGGCTCTATATCATCCTCTCAACGATATCCACCGCTATTCTTCTCACCATCATCACCCGTTTCCATTCCTCATCAGCCACCAACCGTCTGAGCCACCGACCCATAGTGGCCTGATCCCCCATCACACCACGTCAGTTTCTCGTTGTCCATCTACCGATGCCACGCCTGATATGCACGTGTTCATCTCACTTACACCCTGGCCCTCATTAAAGTCCCTGCATAGACCCACGAGGCCAGCAAGCGAAGGTGAGGCTCAAAAACATGTCAAGTGTTGACCAACTTGCACCACCGTGAGTCAAAGTCAATCAGAGACGTAGGTCGCAAAGTACTAGGTAGGCAAAGTGTCATTGAGAGAGAGAACAATATTGTAGAGGACATTAGATGTATTGGAGATTGTTTATACTATCCAGGAACCATTCCTGCGTTTTATGTAGAAGCCCATATGGCAGAATGTCCGCTCAATGCGCCGAAAATAACACAAATGCCTTTCCCAACCCAAGTCTTGAACGCCGCAAGTAAACGCCTGATATCATGATTCATCACACAAGCTCGAAGCATTGCGTTTCCAGTTGTGCCGATCCAAACAATAATATCGCAAACAAAAAGCCAAAAAGTTAAAGTTAACCCAGAATCTATATCTTGCTTCGCTTTCTATGCCCAGACTCCAGCTGGGGGTCCCTGATCCCGCGACATGACCATCATCTCGAAGCCCTCGACGCGATTCCGTAGCTGGCTGTTCTCCCGGGCGAGGCTCTTGTTCTTCTTCTCGAGATGCGCGATGTACTCGGTCGCCTTGCTGAGGATGGTAGCCTTGTTGAGCTTGTGAGCTGGTGCGAGACCGCCGAGATCCTCGTCGGCGTCCTCCTCCATGGTCTCGGCGCAGGGCTGCTCGAGACGGTGGACCATGACGCGCAGAGCGGGCACAGAGTCGCGAAGGGCGGCGATCTTGTCGTTGAGGTTGGTGCGGTATCGCTTCTCGATCATGTTGTGTGCTGTCTTCTTGGGGGGAGAGCAGTGGCGACGCGTCGCGGGAGGAGGAGAGGTGGATGAGCGGGAAGAAGAGCTTCCGGAGCCGGAGGACTTGCGCTTGCGGGAGGGATATCGACCGTTGGCATCCTTGGAGTTGATGCTGTCAAGAGAGGAGGACATCTGAGAAGGGTTGGAGGTAGAGTGCATCATGCTGGACTGAAGATGAGGAGGTTGAGAGGAGATGGAGGGGATGGGAGTCTGGAAGAGAGGCTGAGTGTCGATGTCATTGAGGCCAACTCTGCCGAAGGGGACGGCATCGGGGATGGTGCCTGAGAGGTCGTGTGGGTTGATGGCGGGGCTGAGCTCCATGCTGTTCCGTGATGGGATGGTGGAGAGGTTGATGCCTTCAAAGGGCTCTTGCTTGGGGAGGGCGTCGAGGTCAGGTGATAGCGTAGCCTTGTCGTCCCAGTTGACCCAGTCGTTGGAGACGGGGAGCTGATAAGGGTTGTTGAAGACGGGCGAGAGTGGTGAGTCGGGAGAATGGGCCGAATCACCGCTGAAGTCTGCAGGGTCGTAGAAGGATGTAGGAACAAGGTGCTGAGGTGATGTTAGAGTGATGGACTTTGAATGAGATTGAGAGTAGAGAGTAAATGGGGTGAGTTGTGGTGAGAGAGTCTTGATATAAAGATGAGACTGAAGATGGATTGTAGATGTTGTTGAGTTGAGTAACTCGACTGAATTGGGCAGAGTGGGCTGAGATGAGGTGAGGTGAGGTGAGGGGACAGACGAGGGAGGGGAAACATGTGCCATATAAACGAAGCAAAATGCCCCAGAGACAAGGGTTCAATTGGGGCCAGGGTTGGGTTGGGTTGGTTGAATGTGAGTGAGGTAAGGTTCACTTTGTGCTGTAGGGTAAAAAGGACCGACAAAACATACCTGTTTGTTCTGGGGATGATCAAAGTAGTCGAATGATATGTCGGCCATTGTGAGGGTTTGCAGAGTCGATGGTTGACTGATGGTGGTGCTTGAAGGGTGCTGAGGTGGTGATATTGTATTTCTGCAAGACTCGGGGCGTGTGGATCGTCTCTAGGGTGTGCCGGATGATGAGATACTGTAGATGAAAGAGGTCGTGGTGTGAGAGGATGGATGGACTGTGATGTTGCGATGTTGTGATGTTATTCAGATATCGATGGCTTCCAGAAACAGAGAATGGTCAGACGGGGCAAGCGATATATAGACCATGGAAACAACCACAAATGAAAAATAAAAGAACCCTACGCTGCCCTCAATCGCTGCTAACCCAGCACCCAGAGCGACAGCGCCCGACGAGTCTGTTCCGCGTCATACGACCCGTTGGTCGAGCGGCGGGGGCTGCCGAGCTTGGCGGGGGTGTACCAAGGGCCCTGTCTCCAGGGGGTAGACACTAAACTAAAAGCTAAGCTAAGCTAAGGATAACTGAGCCGGGAACAGACACAGACAAAGACAAACAGGCAGAGTCAAACAAAAGACTGCACATGGGCCCCCGTGGGATGGGATTCAGAGAATGGGCAAGTCAATTGACCACTTTTGATCCCATCATGGGTCGTTTTTCTCGCTCGTTTCTCGGGGGCCCCTCGCACTCTTCGTCTTCCGTTGACTGTCTCCCTCACCTCGGTGACACCCCCTGTAAATATGGGAATGCGATTTTCACAGCGTTTGCCATAACAAGTATCTACCTTGGCTACACATCGAGATCTCAAACAAATAACCCTGTTTTCTTTTAATTCTGAGGAGTCAACTTCAAACGGCGGCTACTGACAGCATGCGCGCAAACGCAGTTCCGTTTATTCCCAGCGGCTGAAATGCTGCCGTCCGTCCGTTTTTTTGATCGACGCCGCTCTAGACTTTGTTAGCAGAGCCAACGAGTGCCCTGTGCGTGAGGATGCAAGCAAGCGAAGCTGTTGAAGATTTCCGCTGTGCCAATTACCTGCATTTTTCGACCAACAATTAATATTCAGTGGAGGTTATGTTGACACGTAGTGCTATTGAATTAATTCTGGGTTAATGCAATTGAGTGAAGCTGTCAGAATTCCTTACCCGCTGCACCTCGGAATTTCCAGAAGGTCCAGAACAGCACTGATCCCTGTCTCACGAGCTGTCAGACTCGTCCGTGCCGCCCAATCATGACTCGCGAGTCAATCATTTCTGGCTCGCCGTTTGTCAAACGAGCTATCCCGTTGATCCCGTGGCGAAGAATCAAGCTGTCTCTGACAATAAGCGACGTTGTTATCAATTCAAGACATTGTCGTTGGATTTGCTCCGAGACATGCATTTTTTTTATTGCTTTCTAACGGTGAATGTAACACATCGCATTGAATATGCGTGCGTACCGTGCTCAGACACTGCGCTACGCGGCCATTTCTTAAGCATATCCATCAAAAGGATTCAGTAACTCGTGAAACCGTATCCACCATCAGCCTCCCTCAGCCCAGTCAAACCAAACCAAACCAAACCAAACCAAAGCTAGAATGGAATTAAAAATTAAAAATAAAACAGCACTAAACACGTCCCGTCTCTTTCACTCACTCACTCGTTCATTCACAAGTTAATCCGCATTCACCGAAGCCAAACACAAAAACTCGCTCCTCGCCTATCGAACCCCCCACCCCACGTCACGGCCCCGGCACCGTTCCGCGCATTGCAGCGTGTGTCAATCGCCGTTGGACATTAAAAACATCCCGAGGCCTAGAAACGTTCTATATTTTGGCGAACACCGAAGATGGAGTCGCACTGAGACAATTCATCGGGAAATATACAGTATTGTTAAAAACGTGCAGATTTACATGCTGATATGATCAATCTGCATGGTCGAGACCGGTCGGGGGTCAGGTATTGCGTTATCGTCGCGTAGTATGAAGCGGATACCGTGCATTTAAAAGGGAAATGGCATCCAGAAACGAGAATGCGATGTTTGATGTGACGGTATACACTAGGTATACTGATGTTTTCGTTGTTTCCACTTGTTTGAATGCCGTGCATGAGGTTGCAGCCCATACCAACGTCTGTTCTCACTCAAACCTTCATATGCCTCAGTACTTCTGCCTCTACCCGCGATGCTCAAAATTCATCCACCAAACAATCCTCACCACTCCCGAGACATGTCCGTTTAATTACCTCAATTTGCCTTGAATCATCTCTGAATAGAACACAGAATCGTCACTCGTCGGATCAATTACGTCGCAATGGGTCGATGATTCACCACTAAAGCAGCCTCCCGTCCGCTGTCCCGGGAAGAACAAAGCAAAGAGCTGCTGCTGCACATCATTCAAACTGGGATCGTTGATACTTCACCCGTGGTGGTGAAAATAACCGGGGTCCAAAGTGGCCTGATTCCCCCAACAGCCCATTTTGGACTTGACCTGCCCATCGCCCGCGTGAGCGGAGGGGGCCGGAACGCAGGGCACGTGTTAGACTAGATGTACTCCCCCACCAACCTTTCGCTCAGACAGGACTTGGCTCGCATCGCGGGAAATACTCGTCGAAACGTGCCCGTCGTCGTCCGTTTGATGGTGTGTTTTACGGTATCACGAGCAACGGTGTTTCGGGAATCGCCATTTAAACGGCATGTCTATCGGCGCGTTTGAGGTCTGAAGATTCACCGGGTCTTCACCGTAGAAAAGTTACAGAGAGCGAGCGGGAGAGCAACACCGAGAGGGGTGAGACACAGCTTGCGGCGTGGTTTTGCGGCATCTTGCGGCGAAGCTAGTGGCATCTAATTATTTAGAGGGAGAGGGCTGAGACACGGTGACGTTGAAGGGGTTTGACCAGCAAGGACCTGTTCATCGCGATGGGTAAGTGACGGGCAATTGCAGATGTTGATGTTCGTTCTGATATGATCCTCTTTACCATCGTATTCTCACCTAATTTTCTTGTTTCTTGAATCTTGGTGAAGGATCGATATGACGTTGAAGCGTCTGTCAATCTCGTTGATCATCCCCACAGAAATCCAATCAGCCCTGTCCTAGCGTGTCAAGCTATCAATCAGCCTTTGTTCGGATCCGCACTCGGTTTCTTTTCACGAGGCAGAGCATCTTGACTCAATCTCATTCCTTCTTCCTCTGCCCGTGCTCTATCTAAATCAGCCACAAATTTTAAATTCACGGGAGGTCGCAGCTGAATCAGTCACAGTTACATTGAGTTTAGAGGGAGGAATTCCGTTTGTCGTTGTTTTCATGGCGCGGCGTAAAACGTCCCTGCAGCGGGCCGCGTCGGCTAACCATTTCCATCAAACAGTGTGTGTCGACGATGGAATGCTGCTCTCGTCTCTCCGCAAATTGAAGCGATTCTCTCTGCAAAATACATGATGTACCCGATAAAGGCTCTCTTTTATTTTCTTTTTACGGCAATTGCTTCACAAGCGCTGACATTTCATCTCAACCCGTCCCTTTCATCTACTCCGTAGTGTTTGTATCTGAGTTAATCTCGTCTGTCACATTTCTTGGTTCGATTGCGGCAGCGTCCGGTGTCCGTGCTCTGTAAATCGCAACAGGATCATCTCGACTCTTTCCATTTCCTCATCTGCTCCTTGTCGTTTCCCCTCAATCGTTCGAGGGGGAAGTGATGTCACCCAAGCTTTTTTTTTATTGTTCTGTACGACCTGAAGCTATTTCGTCTCTTCTCAATTGAAGCTGTGTACTGAATGGACCCCTGCATAAGCTCATGCTTCAGTTGGTGCTCGCTCGGCCGGGCGGGGAACAGAAGCTCTGTCCTCTTTTCTCTCGTCTCGTCTCGTCTCGTCTCGTCTTGTCTCGTCTCCACATGAGCTAAGCTAAGCTACCCAAGCTTTGATCCCCAAATTCACGAGGGTGTCGTTTTCGTTCATTTCCTTGTCAAACGTTATGTTGTGCTGTGCTGTGCTGTTCCGCTGTGGCGTTCATGTGCTGTAACTCGAGACATTCCTTTCTCTTTATTATCTGTCTCTAATTGAGTGAATGCTACGCTGAGACATAGACGTTGGTGTTGGCGTTGGTGTTGGCGTTGGCGTTGGCCGTTTGCTTGAGGCCTCTGCCTCTGCCCTCTTTTTAGCTTTCCCCTCAATTCGTGTTCGACCCCGGATGGTTCAGAATGTGACACCAACACCGAGAAAACATGATGTCTCATAAAATGCAAACCAAGACTGTAATTTTAAGCAGCCACCCTATTCCTTCTTGCATTCGCGTTTGCGACAAAAGGTCTTTTTCTCATCACATCCTTTTTCGTTCCCTGCTTTACGTGCATCGCCATCATATGCCCAGTGCATCCTTCACTGCTTTAGTTGACCCCCTCTTCATTTTAGCCAAGACATCGCTGCAGGATCTCCCTCTCCCTCTCTCTGTTTGCCGAATCTCACTGGCAACTCGCCCGCTACTGTACTGTAACATCCCGCACCGCCCACTGATCGACACTCTTCTCTTCTGCTTTGGGCTACACGGTGCCTTCAGCTCGCCAATCTAGCAATGAGTTGAGATCCACTTGATTCGTAGCCAAGATTCAACCCGGTCGTAGCCCGTTCCAGACGCAAACGTCTAGAGATGCCTAAGCCATGTGTAAGAATTTTTTGGCTCTCACTCTCGGTCTTGACACCGTGGACCGGACAACTCGGAGCCGCGATTTTAATCTTTGGGATCTGGGATCTGGGACACTCCGGTGAAGTTAATTAGCACGAGGCACAATCTCATTGAATGATTGTGTGAGATTGATATGAGTTTTGATCCACTGCCAACGGATCCGGTGACATTAAAGGTCGAGTTGAAGATCTTGGCGTTTTTTCCACATGGCATTGTGCGCTAGAGGTTCTGACAGAGTGGAGGTGGCTGGCTATTCTTATCTCTTTTGGCTGCGTGCGTGCTCGAAGCTCGTGTTCTTGCTGGTTGAGAACTGCGATGCCGGAAGAGGCGGGGACTTTTAGACGCGATGGTTCTTTTTTAGCGGTCTCAGGTTGAAGGAATTGAGTTCTAGTTACGATGTCAGCGGCGGAAGTGCTGCCCTACTTCGTGTTGGTCGTTGGCAGTTGGTGATTGAGCTCAAAGTCCGGCTCCGTCCCGGCCGACACGGGAGCCGAAACGCAACGACATCGGATCGTGAGTCGGTAATTGAGATTTAATGAAAGATAATGAAGTAAAAGTTGAACTTTAATCGATAAATTCTCACATGATACGGATCTGACGTGGGGCGACTGAGTTGGAGTGAGATGAAGTGAGGTGATCATCGGAGGGCTGGTTCAATTGCGAATCGCCGTTCAACATGAGGACATTCTCGCAGAGCCGCATACCTCCGAAATGACCCAGTAAAGTGGAATTTCTAGAAGCATTGAGTTAATTCTAATTGACCCAGGTTCTTTAGTACGGTTTGTCTAGCACAGCCGTCGACATCGTGAGATGAAAGTGTCGGTGAGTTGGTTCAATCACCACCACAGCGCTGTTCGTGACCGGACACGCAGGACAAGAACACTCTTGCAGAAAGAGACATCGCCATTACAACCTAGACAATTTTGAACTTCTAGAGAGTCTCTTGAGGCTCATTAGTGTGAGTTCTTACCGATGTTTGGGCCGTGATCCCCCATGAAGAAGGGTTGGCGAGCTGGTTCAATCGCGATACCGAGTAGACGAGGGCATCAGAGCAGAGCCGCACGTCATATTTGCAACCAAATAAGCATTTTGAGAATATTTCATTGATTGAGACTTCATGTAGGCCCATAGAGATACTCATTCTGAGTTAACGTTCCCTGTCGTGAGGCGAATCAGAGTGGCCGACTGCGACAGCGCTGCCGCGATCAACGTGACAGGGCCATCGCAAAGCCGCATGCGACTTGACAAGGCTAAGATCTTGATGGGATCAATAGAGGATGTGTCGCGCGATCTGCAAAAGCAGGTCCACTGCCGTGCGATGTGATACGATGCGATGCGATGCGATGCGTCTCAACCGCACTCAATTACCAAGAGTCACTCGCTGCTTGCTGTCTTTAGGAAGGTACATAGGGAGATAAACTGCACTTACACCAATTGACAGTCCAATCTAGATAGACCGAAGACTCTCTAGAGAGAGGTACGATGATTGGAATATCTTGTTGTGGTGTCGCAGCCTATCGTCTCGCTGTGCGTTTGTCAATTGACCATCGAAGCATCGCCCACCTCCAACAAACGCTCTATTGACTTCGCTTCTGCGATATCCTGTGTCGCATAGCATACTAGAGGAAGACTAGCATATGTCTGAACATCTGGATTGTTCTGTTGCCGTGAGTTGTGGCCGTCTCCCAATCGAGGTCCGCAATGTTCACGGCGAGACTGATCAAGACGGCTGTTGTCGCGTCAAGCGGGCTCAGAGATGAGTAAAACGAGGTATGACACTCAGACACTAACTTATAGATCGATTTTAGATATATTCATGCTTTTTGTGATGAGTTTTGTCAATCACAAGTCTTCTTTTGGTGTCGTTCTGTACACAATCGTCAATCAATTATCGAGACAGCATGTCTTTTTATGCCGAACAAAGGCTCCATTGACCCTGATTTAGCGATATTCTGTATCGCGAGGCTTACTTGAGTATGTCCGAGTGACTTTTATCCTTCTATATCGTCACTCTGCCTTCTCCGCGCTGAGTTCCGTGATACCGTCTTCTTTGATGTTGGAAATGGCCGAAGACTTCCGCCGTTTGCGCGCGCGACGACCCCAACATCGAATTTATCGAGACGAAACTTTCATTTCCCAGTTCATTGGTCAATTCTGCGTGTTTCAAAGCTCACTGGAGTGATTATAGTCTATTTCGTGCCATGTTGTGATGTTGTCGCTCGTCCTTGGACGCAATTGTCGTTCAACGTTGAAGCAGCATGCCTTTCCACGCCGAACAAAAGCTCTACTAATCCATCTTCGATAATAGTCTTTATCGCACAGCTTACTTTTATATCCCTGTGCGATTTCTCCCATCCAAATTGCTCTTATCTTCTCCATGCCAAGTGTCGCGATGCCATTCTCGTTAACATCAACTGGCCCAAGGCTGCCATTACCGCGCCCGACGACCCCAGCATCAGATAGATTGAGATTAAACTCTCATATTCTGACTATTTGTCTAAATTCACGTATTTAGAAGCTCGTTCGAGTGAGTATGACCCTTTGGGGGCCATGTTGTGATGCTGTCGCTTGTCGTTTTCCCAATCGCCGATTGACCATCGAAGCAGCATGTCTGTTCACGTCGAACAAAGGCTCTATTGGCCCAGCTTTCGCATTAAGTGATATCGCGCGGCTCAAATTAGTATGTACGAAAGAATACAGTTCATATCAATTGCTTTGTTGCCATGCGACATGGTATTGTCACTACCTTGCTCTCCGACATCATTCTATGAGATTGCCAGCGACTGCACCAGAGAACCCCAACAATAGATATGTTGGGGTACAGTGCTCAGTATCTAAATGAATAGACCAGCTTATATCTTTTGAAACTCATTGAAAAGGGTATATCCCATTGTGCGCCTTGTTGTGATGTCCTCGCTCGTTGTTCTCAGCGTGATTTTCAATCGTGGCCGTCAAAGCACCATGTCGGACGCAACAAATAAAGGCTCTGTTGCTGAACTACCACCGTAAAAAGTATCGCCCGACCCATTGAAGAGTGTCCAAAGGTACTCCAGCCCATCTCAATCGCTCTGTTGCAAGGAATTGCTGTGCTCATCTTGCCAATGTCGCGAGACTGATCACGACTCTTGGTACCTGCGTCTCAAGGCCCCGACATCAAATGCATTGAGATGATTTCACTTGTCCCCAGTTGATAGACTCTTGTTATGCATTTTATTGCTCACTGGGAGGAGAATAATCAATTGAAACGTCTGTTGTGGTGTCGCCGCTGGTCCTTCTGCAGGCAACTGTCGGTTGTAAACCATCACCGTCGAGACACATTGCTTGTACGAACAAAGCTCGATTGACTTCGTTTTGATCTAAAACTTGTCGCTCAATTTACTATAGCATGTCCGACAATATTCGACTCATCTCGAATGTTCTGTCATGTCAGGCTGAGGTCTGCGACAGCATTCTCACTGATGCTGCAAGATGGGTCAACACTCCCACTCTCCGCATCAAAGATAATGAGATCAACTGTCCATATTCACTCGAGGACTCTTTTTCATGTCTCCCGCCGTTTTTGAAGAAGAACCAGTGCAATTGGGGCGCTTCTTGTGGTGTCCTCGCTCACCATTCTGCTGCACAATCGCCAATCGTCCACCTTCATCATCGAGACACTCTATCCTTCACGATGAACGAAAGCTCTTTTGGCTCAGCACTTAGCATACATTTTGTCGCTCGGTCCATTAGGTCTTGTCTAACTGACTACTGCTCATCTCCGATGTCCTGTTGCAGCAAACTGAGGTCCGCTATACGACGCTCTCTGATGCTACAAACCTGCCTGACTGCGACTCAACGTTAAAGATATAATGATAGACTGTTCGACGCACTATCGCGGGGCCTCCTTGTGCCTCTAGGTGTTTATTGGAGTGAATTAGTCCCAAAATGTGCCATGTTGTAATGTCGCTGCTCTTGTTCCGCTGGTCAATCGTCAATCATCACCATCGAGCCACTCCATCGCGCAGGCCCAACGACAGCTCTTTTGACCTGATAAATACAATTCCCTGTGTCGCTAAGTCCATTAGAATATGCGTACGAGAGCGCGACTCATCTCAGCTGTTGTGTCGCGACAGACTGGGGTCATGGAACAGCTGCCCTCAGCAGCGATGTTCGATTGAACAGCCCCTCGACCACCATTGTGATCAAAAGCTCAGCTTTCCTTCTCTCGGAGGTTCTAATTGGCTTTTAGATTCTAATCACACTGATAATAGAGCCCTCCGGCTTGTCAGTCTCTCTGTGACGGTTGCCAGTGCTCGCGCACATGCAGCCTGAATCAGTGAACTGATCGAGAACAATCGCCTTGGACGCTGATTCACTCTCAAAACTAGGAATAAATGCAGACACTTTTCATTCAATTCTCACTCAGTCTCTTCTTTCTCTCTTCAATCCTCTTCCGCTCCCTAGTCTTCTGTTTGCTCCTCAAGCATTCTGCGAAAGGTGTCTCGATTGCCAAACCCAGCACCACCATCAACACTACCAACTTCCATTATTTCGACAACAAAACACCATCGCAGTCATGTTTAATCTCACATCTCCCTCCGACGTCAGCCGCAAGGTCACCAAGAAAGCATCGCGCGTCATGTCCAGCCTCAAAAGCACACTCTTGTCAACCCTCTCCAAGACTCCCAAGCAGCATCTCAAGGCGCAGAAGCCCAACTACCAGCTCTGTAGTAACCCCACTATCACTATTACAGATTCAGAGACCGGCGAGGAGTGGGAGTTCATCGATCATGATGAACTCAATGGTGATCTCCCGAACAGCGACTACACTCGCACTTTGAGAGAGGAACTCGAGCTCAATGCGCGCGAACAGGATGATCTCCTGTATTCGCGACGTTGGATGAATTAGGCTTCCAGCTTGGCGACTTCTCTGTCACTGCTATCGCCAATTGAACGGGTGTATCGCCTGGCATGGACAGAGGGACATGCTGGCTGTTCGACGAACCTCGCCAGTGCCAGTGGAACAGAAGAGCTTTCGACGGCGACAGCATGGCCTCGAGATCGACCGTATATATTCCTCATTTCTCCCGCCACTCTCATTCCTTCCCTCATCCTCGACATCACCTCCATCCGGACAACCATAGACAACACCACACCCAAACGCCAACCTACACTCACATTCTTGGACGCCCTACACAACAACCTTCTTCTCTATCTTCAGAACCCCCGAACTATCAACAACACCTCGCTACGCGCACTTACACCGACCAACCGACACCATGGGAATGAAGATGCCTTCCGACCCATCCTTCAAGTGGCCCGAGGAGTGCAACAAGCCCAGCATGTTCTCCATGCTGGTCGAGAAGGTTACTAGCATGATCATGGGCCCCTCCGACGAGGAGAAGGACCAAGGGCTGAAAAGCCGAGAGGAAAAGGACCGGGAGCTGAAGGAGGGCGTAGTCGTCCAGCCTGAGGATGCTACGGAGCCTTGGGAAGTCGTCCCGACCGTGAAAGATGAGCCTTGGAGTGTGATTGTGAAGTCTCACAACGTCCTGGCCGAGTTTGAAGACAGCGCCGGCAACCGCCAGACTCCGTACGAGCGCACGTATCAGTATGAGTTCGACCGCCGGGTCGTGCAGGCTGATCGCATCGCTCAGCGTGAGGCAGAGAAGCGAGCATCTAAGTAGGCGTGTCCCCAGTAGGCGTGTCCTCGTAGGCTGCTGCAGAAGTAAAGTTGTACACGTTCTTGTGAATGATCTTTCTTTCTGGTAAGTTTCTTTGGGCAATGCTAATTATGCGCCCCCCTAAATTGGGATCTTGGTCGTAGAATAGAGACTGACTAACTGTGGCTAGGTAGACATGAGCTTCCTTCAGACAGAGTACATAGAATACTTAGACTACGGGACTAGAGCGAGGAAAATTGCGGGCGTTGGGACTGGGATTGACTGAGTGGGCTGGATGGATAGACAGCTGAGAATACACTGTTGTATTAAAGCGTCTGTCTGTAGATAGGTATTTAATCTGTTGCCCTCATCATCGGCCTCTGAGGCCATCTCCACTAAACTGTGTCGTGTCTAACATAGAAAAATTCTCAATCTCCCTTCAAAAATGCGTGTATCATCTGTCAACAAACTCCGACATTAAACAGTTGATCGCCAGGGACGCCAATCGTCGTGCAGGTAGCCAAGAGGACTGTCGGTTCGGTACGACTGCTCGCTGCTCCCAGTTTTGCACAAGCGTCTAAGACTCGCGCGAGTGCTCATGTCACGCTTACTACCCTTTGTAGTACACGAGACCTCAGACTTGGCGTCAGCCTCCAAATTGTCCGTGGATGTAGAGATCAGTCTGCGTTCCTATTCTGCGACTCTCTCTCCGCCTCCACGCCAGAGCCCGTAGAAGCCCTCACAATTCTTCCAAAGCTTGATGGTACCATCCTCCGATCCTGTAGCATACATCTTGCCATCAGGCGAGAATGCAATTGACCAGATAGGTCCGTGATGTCCTTTGTGTACGTCGAGTTCCTTTCCATCGTCGTATCGGATGACCTTGGCCCATGTGCCAGGCTCCTCACCAACAACTAGCTTGCGACCCTTGAGATCGAGCGCAACACTAGCGATGGTGTAGCTCAGAGGAAAGCGCTTGAGCTCATCCATGGCATTGCGGCCACCCCAGAAGTACGCCGTCTTTCCAGCAGCAACAGCGAGAACAGGCAGTCCACCGCCAATGTCGTTAGGGGAGGCATACTGGGAATCCAGTGACACCATCTCGCAAGACTTGATGTCTCCATCAAGAACTTCGTGTCGGATGCAGGCCCGGCTGGGCAGGTCGAGCCATCGGATTGTCTTGTCGGATGCGGTCACAACAATGTTAGGGTCCTGGGTCCAGCAAATGAACTTGATCGAACCGGTATGAACGCCTTCGCCGATCTCGAAGCCAGCGGAGGCGGGGATTGTAGCAGGGGACCCAGTGGAAGACAGCTCCGAAAGGTCGAAAATGCGCAGCTTCTTCTCGAAACCGCCGGTCGCGATAAGGTCCGAGTTGTCGGGAGGGTAGGCAATCGCACGGACAATGTGATCATGTTGAAGCGTATAGAGCAACTCGCCGGAGTAGGTATCCCAAATTTTGCTACGCAAATGTCAGCGGTGTTGTGTTTTGTGAGGGAGAATACTCACGCTGTGAAATCGGCCGATGCAGTCGCTGCGCTGCAGGTATCAGGGCTCAGTCTAGCTTGCCAAACAGCACCCTTGTGACCGATGAAAGTGCCGATCCTATGCAAGTCAGAGGCGCTACTAGACCCAGTTGACAATGACTTACCAATCGCCAGTCATACCGTTTCGAAGCATAGGGTTGCCATCTATATCATGTCAATATGCGCTCTGTTGAGACAAGACATGGACGCACCTTTGCAGGCAGAGATCAGAAAGAAGCTGTCGGTCTTCCTCTCGATCTCCTTCTCGGTTTCCTTCTCGAAGCCAGAGAAGGCGATATGGGGAACAGGTCGGGAATGACCGTGGCAGGTCAGAGGATGGTATTGTCGAGGTTCGGAAGCCATTGCGACAGTATAGAGAAGCGAAGACAAGCGGGGAATCGGTTCGTTGATGGAATCTAGCCGATTGCGGCCAGCTGTAGTATTCGATGTTGGTCTAGAGAGTAGCGAGATACCCGATATTAATCGAGAATGTCAAAATTGGAAATGAGAGAGGCCGTAACAGTCGTATGCGTCGTTAAGAGTGGTTTGGATCGTGACTCGTGGCAGAGCTTGTCGCGTGTCGTCGCAGAAGTGTGGAGCGTCTTTCTCGAGCAAATGGCGATGATGGGCCCAAAACTTGAAGGAAAGAGATAGAGAAGCGGAACGTTAAGGTCGTGATTGTATGGGGTCGTGTCGAGAGGTTCAAGAAAGCGTGAATGTTGCCCCCAAAGCGAACCCCCTTGCGAAGAGAAAGGAGAGAGAGAGAGAGAGAGAGGAAAGGAGGGCGGTGATGGATTTGCCAAATATTTGCGAAGACGGGGAGGACGAAACAGGTTGGACAGGGAAGGAAACAGCGGCGCGCAACCAAAATGACAGGGTCACGCTTGCCCGACTTGAGCAGCGGGCCTAAGGGAGCAAGAAAGCTTGATCCTTGAGTAGAGGGTGTCAAAATAAACTCAGCAAATGGTACCCCAAACCTCCACAAAAGCTGTCTGGGTATTTTTATCTCTTAAGATAGAGGTCCTGAGTTTTCTGGCAGCCTCAAGGCGGGGTTACACGACGGGGTCCTTCTTTCCGGTGGGCACCGCCACAAAGCGGGGTATAATTGGGGGCTACAATACCTTGACTTGACTTGAGAGACAAAGATATTGATGTAGAGACAGTAGAGGACAAGGAATTATTTGTGAGACAGGGAGAGAGGAGTCTGAAGGTGCCTGAGTGTCTGAGGTATCTTTTGATTCAGTGTGCAGTGTTGAGAAAAGGACCGGAGTCCGACTCTCATATATACAGCACTGCTCTCTCCTGAGTCCCCTCAGCAGCTATTTCTGCCCGACTCTTGCAAAAGCAGTATCACCATAAAGGTATAACAATGACTTACGACATCTGCAGCAATCTAATTTTAGCTTTCTTAATGTATGCTTAAATGCGAAGCAATAATGCCCGAGAGGTCACAACATCCAAGCCCGAACGACACTTTATGCCCGGCCAAGTGGAGGTGGCTGGTGCTTAGTGACGCAGTGAGTTGTGGCTTAAGCTGGACGGGACAGATCCGACGGGAAGGGGCAATCAATCGATCAGCTTCCATTACTGACCAACGATCATCAACTCTAGTCTACGATTTGTCACGTTCCTCCCGTTCCCTTGATGACTTTTTGACGATACAACCTCTTCATCCTTTTTTGTCGTTGGCGTTACCCTTGCTTAGAGAGAGAGATAGCTGGCCCGTTTCTCTTTCTTGACCCTGTTGCATCATCGTCCGTCCAGTCATTCATCAAGCTCCCCCCCTCCACTGCATTCAGCAGTGTCACGTACTCTCATCATCCATCCATCAAACCATCCTCCAGGAAAATGACCGACTTCAAGCTGTCGGCGCAATTGGTCGGGCACGAATCCGATGTAGGCATTATTAGGCGACTTTTCTCTGCATCTCGAAACACTAACGGATCGATAGGTTCGAGCCGCAACCTTCCCCTCTCCCGATACCGTCTTAACCGCCTCCCGCGATTGCAGCGTCCGCATATGGCGCCGCACCCAAGCATCTCCCCCGAACTTCGACGCAACCCTGGTCAGCCGTGGTTCCGAATACGTCAACTCCATCTCCTTCTTCCCTCCGTCCAGTGAGCACCCCGATGGCTACGTTGTCTCTGGTGGCAAGGATACCATCATCGAAGTCAAGTCCCCCAACGCTTCCAGCTCCGATAACGCCGAACGCCTTCTGATCGGCCATTCTCACAACGTTTGCACGCTCGATGTCTCACCCGACGGCAAATACTTGGTATCAGGCGGCTGGGATGGCCAGGCGCGGGTATGGAGCCCTCAGAAATGGGAAACGGAGCTCTCGTTGAGCGGCCACGAAAGCATGGCCGTCTGGAGCGTTGTTGCATTCGATGATCACACAGTAGTGACTGGTTGTGCCGACAAGAGCATCCGTATCTTTGATCTGCGGCAATCCACCGCCGGTGAGGTGTCGCCAAGCTCTACCATCCACACACCTGACGTTGTCCGCGCCCTCTGTCGTGTACCCAACGGTCACCCCAGCGGTGCAGACATTGCGAGCGCAAGCAACGACGGAACAATCCGCCTGTGGAAGCTGAATGGTCAACAAGTCGCCGAGCTGCATGGACACGAAAGCTTTGTTTACTGTTTGGCCAGTCTCCCGACAGGTGAGCTGGTCAGTTCGGGAGAAGATCGTACCGTGAGGGTATGGAAGGGTACCGAATGTGTACAGACAATCACACATCCCGCCATTTCGGTATGGACCGTCGCTGCGAACCCCGAGACCGGCGACATCGTTACGGGTGCCAGCGACAGCATTGCCCGCGTCTTTACACGAAGTCCCGACCGTACTGCCGACCAAGCGACACTCAAGGAGTTTGAGGAATCTGTCAAGGCTTCATCGATCCCTCAGCAGCAGGTCGGGGGTGTCAACAAGGAGAAGCTCCCTGGCCCTGAGTTCCTGACCAGCAAGGCGGGTACGAAGGAGGGACAGGTTCAGATGATCAAGGAGGATAACGGAAATGTTACTGCTCATACGTGGTCGGTGAGCCAACAGCAATGGATCAACGTCGGTACTGTCGTCGATGCTGTCGCTAGTACTGGCAAAAAGGTTGAGTACCAAGGAAAGATGTATGACTACGTCTTTGATGTCGATATTGAGGATGGCAAACCTCCTCTGAAGCTTCCTTACAACCTCTCTGAGAACCCTTACGAGCGAGCCACCAAGTTCTTGGGCGACAATGAGCTACCGCTCTCGTACCTTGACAACGTGGCCAACTTCATTACCGAAAACACCAAGGGAGCTACTCTTGGTCAAACGTCAGAGCCAAGCGGGCCTGATCCTCTGGGCACTGAATCGCGATACCGACCTGGTGAGAGCACCCAGCCCAAGGTGCTCCCTCAGAAGGACTATCTCAGCATTACAGCAGCCAAATACGAAGGTAATTTCTTGCCTCTGTGCTTTTTTTCAATCACTGACAACGCCAGCCATCTTCAACAAAATCTTGACCGTCAACAAGAACATGATCTCATCGGGTCGCAAAGACGCAGCATTGAACCCATCCGATGAATCTGTGCTGTCAGAGCTGCGCGCCGCGCTTGAGTCTAACAAACCCGTTCCACAAACAGCCCTGCCTCTTCTTGTCCGCATTCTGACACAATGGCCCTACTCAGACCGTCTTGCCGGTCTTGATCTCCTTCGCTGTGTCGCGAAGTACCCTCTTGTCGCTCAATTCTCTGACCCTACCGCTGGCTCCCTTCTCGACCTTGCTTTCGCGTCCTCTCTCCCCAAGGACGAAACTCCCAATGAGAACGCTGCCATGATGGGTCTGCGTACCCTCGCCAACATCTTCTCCACCGCAAATGGCCGCTCGATTGTTAGTGCTCAATCTGACGAAGCCATTTCGTTCCTGGAGCGTATCGTTGGTGTCTCCTCGGAACCCATCGGGCCGTTCAACCGCAACGTCCTCATCGCTGCCACAACCGCAGCAATCAACCTCTCAGTGCTCGTTCATCGCGAGCGTCTCCTCACACCCGACCAGCGTCGCCGTCTCGCCATACTTCTCGGGACGATCCTCTCCCGCGATGGTCAAACAGACTCAGAGGTTCTATACCGCGCCCTGGTGGCGCTCGGCACACTGCTCTCCGCATCAAAGGCGGAGGCGGCTAATCTCGGTATCAAGGGGTGGATCCAGAGTGCTGTTGGACGAAGCTCAGAGGAGCGTGTCAAGTCTGTCGCGGCCGAGTGCGCTAAGGTCGCTCCGTGAATGTGATATGATGGTGACGGGTATGCAGGCCGTTACAGCGCCAAGACGGGTTATTCTTGACGTGGAACGACGGATGTACGGAATTAGAAGAGCAAAAGGCATAGAATTAGCGGTAGATGAATGTGATACATTGATAGGCAATGACTTTGTGGTGAGAGTGATGTCTGACGTTGTGAGAGGCGTCTGTCAATTGATCTCAATCGTGAGGCATCGTCTTAATTCATCTCACCCTAAAACTTGACATCTCATTTTAGCGACCCTTTTATCACATGAATAGCACAATTTATGAACTTGAATAGTCGTAGATTCTCATTCTACACGGTGTCTCAAATGAATGAAGCAGATAAAGCTCCTCCAACACCATATACCACGTGCGATATCTCAGTCCCCCCAGGACAAACCGCAGCATTATAAAAATAAATGAAGGGATATAAATAAAGTCAATCCAGGGATATTCCAAATTCCCCGCCCGTAAAAAACGCCAGTCATTATGCTTTGTACAGATTTCTTTTCGTATCGGGTTTCTCAATCTCATCAATCACGCAAACAGGGCATATGCACCGGCTGCCACGAGCGGTAGCCAGCCTGCGAGGTTCAGCTGGCGGAGTGTTTGTGTCGCGCCGGATTCGCTAACGTAGGAATCGGAGCCGGATGCTTTGGTCGTGATGGTGTAGATCTCTGCGAAGCCGATGTCGGTGGAGTTGAAGCAGTTTGTCTCGTTAACTTCGGCGATTCTCTTGTCTCCTGGTTCAGCGAAGATGATGTCGACGCACTGGGCATGTTAGTCTTTCTTCCCTGCAAACAGATACCTGAGGATATGGGACGTACAGAGTACAGAGCTGCACCGTGGACAGCGAGTTCTACGACTTGGATTGTAGCCTTGTCGCCTGCCTTTACAGTCGTGTTCTTGGGCAGAGGTACCTGAGGGAGGCAGATTGTTCCTGGGAATGGATTGTTGGTGGGACCGAGGATCTGGAACATTGGGACGACGGGCTGTGTCATGTTTGCAGGGCCGCCGTCAGGACCATCGTCGCCAAAGCCCATGTTCACGTAGGCGAAGGCTGTCTCGTGGCCACGGAACCAGCCGGGCTGGAAAGCGACAGCGCCGCCTCTTGTGGGCCAGTATGTTCTGTTTGTCGTGACATTGTGACCGCCGCCTGACGATGTTAATTGGTGTTGTTCTTGGTCAAGAGGAGAGGAGAGAGTGAGAGGACGTACATGGGTAGATCCATTGCATGCCGTAGGGAAATGTTGCGTTGGTGATGAGGTTGTTTCCTCGCCAGCCGGGATAGGTGATCACGCTGTGTGCTGACACGATAGTCGCGAGGAGGACCGAGATGAATGCTGACGTCCTCATGATTGCGGTTTGTATGGATATCTCTTTGAGAATAGGTGATACTTCTAGCAAACAGACAAAGAACAAGAACAAGGCTCAGCCTCGAACATTTAAATTTCACGAACCAACGATTTTATGAGAAACTTCTTCGGAGAAAAAGGAAGAGGAAGAGGAGGCCGCAAGTTCTGGTCTTAAGGCAACGCACTCGCACTCCGCTCGGTGGCCATCTTTTGCAGCCGCCCAGGTCCAAGTACAGATGTGATGGCCCAGTAAGAGGCCGTTGACGATGCATCTTGGAGGGTGTGACCCCTGCTGCAGAACGGGAACACACGCCCAATGGGATCAGCGGGATGAGTGATTTACAGGGCTACAGGGCGTTTCTGGGCTGTGACTGGAGATGTTTTAAGCGCTGGCGCTAGACTTATCTTAGCGGCCAGCGAATGAGATATTGAGATGGATGGGGTAGAGGGGCGGGGGTTGGTGATGGGATATGCCGGTTAATGAGGAGGAAAAAAGGGACGGTAGAGGTCGACTCACTTGATGAGAAGATCGGATCAGGAGAGCCGATGAACGATTCGTAGCCGCGTTTTGATCTGATGATACTCTCTGACTTCTGACTCTTGATTCTCTTAGTGAGTGAGGCTCGGGGTGAGGATGCCGCGTAGACGCCAAGATCCATGCCACGGTCACATCCTCACAAGACACACACGAAGCACAGACGCAGACACTACCGTAAGCTGATGCTCTTATCACTACGACCCCTGATTGGCTACGCTCTGTACTCTGTGCTATCGTTGCATTCTCGGCGAGAGACTTGTGCTTGTTGGACCTCAAATCATGCATGTGCCTTGCCTTGCCTTACGGGATGTCTTCCTTCAATCTGTGACATGGCAAGCGACAGCAAATGACGATAATAACAAATCTCTCACAGAAAATAGCAATCATGTCGGTCGCTGAGTTATATAAGGGGAGTCAAAAGACAGAACCAGTCGGAGTTTTATTCCCCATCGGTTTTTTTTAAGCATTGAAACTCAAAACGCCACTAAGATCTCAAAACTCACCTTGTTCTTCACCGAACTTCACCGAGCCCTGTGGAGTCTCGAAATCTCAATCTTCACGACATTCTTCATTGAGAGACTCACTATAAGTGACCATCTCACCATTATTCCCCATCTTTTACGCAAGCGCTTTAATTAATTCCATCATCTCACTTTATTTTCTTTTAATTCTTTTGATCCATTTTGACTTGTACTTCACATTCAAAGATTTACCTTCACAATGTCTTCATCACAGGATTCTTCAGACTGGACAAGAGTCGTGCGCAAGAACCGCAAGAACAGACGAACCAACACCGCATCTCACTCCTCCAGACACGTCAAGCCCCAGACAGAAGGTTTGAGAACGCCCGAGGAATTGGAGAACGATTACAAGCAGCATCGCAAGCGATGGGAGGATGAAGCCTACTCCTGTCCCCGTCTCCGCGAACTCGTCAAAGCGAAAGCGTCGCATTTGACAGAGATCAACAAAGCTGTTCATCTCGGTGTCGGGACATTTGATCCGAATGATGGTCTTAATCTTGATGGTAAACGATCCACATTTGCGCAACTTGCGGCTTTTGAGATCATGGTTGAAGAACTGGGTACGTCTACTACCTTGATGTCTTGTGAGTGAACGGTGCTGATGAATGCAGAGAAAATCACGGGCGGCAAGATTGAGACGTTCTTCCAAGACCCAGCTTTCAGCGCCTCCGACAAACAGTTCCTTGAGAATATCGGTCATACTGTTCTTGAGGATCCGAAGGGCACGAAGATGGTTGATGCGAAGACCCTCTTCTTTGGCGTTCATCTCTACAGACCTGTCTACAACGATGCGCTAGAGGGTGAACTCCCCGCGCTGTTTGTCGGAACTAGCTATGAAGATTGGGGAGAGTAAGTTAACCCCTTTGACATTGACGTTGAGATAGAGTGATGCTAATTGAGAACAGTATCTTTGCAGACGAGCACATCGAGAACGTGGAGAGAATGCACAAGTCATACGAACGCTGTGCCTTTCCCCAGGAGAGACTGGACTGTGCATTCTCTACGACGAGTATCTACTGGAAGCCTAAGCCTGAGGGGGAGGGTGATGTTAAGGGTAAAGGGAAGGGGATTGTGATTGAGGAGGTTGAGATTGAGGATGGGGATGAGAAGAAGGAGAGTGATGGGGAGGAGGAGCAGGACTTGGTGAAGAAGCTTGAGGCTACTACTATTAATTAATTGTTGTGTGTAATTGTTAATTGACGAGTGTTTGTTTATGTTTGTCGATGGTCTACATCTTGAGCTTCGATTGCTGGTGACTGCGAAGACTGTGCACTGCACTCTGACGGGCTTCTCTTCTTGTGCTCAATTCCTTTATACATACTCTCCTTGGGTAGCTCATTGCCGCGTTGTGATGTCCAATGTCTCCGGTCTCTTTGATCTTCCCTCGGCCTCGTCTCACGATCTTTGCCCTCTCTTCTAACCTCATCCAACACCATCACCAATCTCAGGTAGTGAGCATCTTCGTAGCTAGCTTTCACTCTTCAATTTTGTTGTCGCGATCCTTTTCTTCTTAACTCGTAAGTCCCTCTTCACGATTCCGATTCTCTTCTTCATCAACTTCGACTCGGCGCTTCATCCTCTCATCTGACTTCTACCAATATCATCATCATCAGTCGTCAAACATCTTCACAACTTGATCTTGTCCTTCAATTCTGTTGTCGCAATCACTTACTTCGGGGTTTTCGATTTATTCCTTGGCCATTCTGTCACCTTCTCCGTTTACTTCGACTCAGCCTTGCATCCTCATCCCGCGACCTTCACCTTCGCGTCCGGATTTTTCCAACATCATCAGTCTCAACATCCCAACTTCAGACCTTGGCCGCAGTCTTCAATTCCACTGTCGCGACCATTCTCTTTGGACCTTTCAACTTCTTCCTCGACATTTCTTTTCTCTTCTTCACCTACTTCAAGTCAACACTCCATCCTCATCTCACAACCTTCACCCTCTCTTCGACTTCTTCCAACATCACATCAGTCCGACATCTGATCTTGGCTTCAGTCTTCAACTCAACTGTCGCACTCATTCTCTTTCGACCTTTCGACTTCTTCTTTAATCCAGTCAATTCTCTTTCTTCATCTACGTCAACACAACGCTTCGTCCTCACCTTGACCTTTCATCAACCTTCTCGACTCATCACATCTCCATCTCGACCACTGACCACCAACATCTCCATCTACATCTACACCTACACTGCCGCGACCCTTCACTTCAAAGGCCTTGACCTTTCCAGTAAGTCCCTTCAATTCCTCTCTTTTCTAAGTTCATCTCAATTCATCACATCTCTTCAATCCACTCGCAAAAGTCCTCTAACATCCTCCTCATCTCCACTAACCTTTGCCCATTTTCTCAATTCTTCCCTTCCTCTCCTCAAAACTTCCGTCTATTCCTCTAACCTGCCATAACATCTCCTAAAAAATTCACTCTCTTTTACAAGTCTCGTCTAAATGCGCATCGCGCAGTGATTCACAGCCTCTTCAATCTCCCATTTATAAATTCCGTCTCTTCTTGTCATCCTTCATCCAACTTACACATCTCAGTCAATTACATCAAAGATTCTTCAACCTTAGACCATCGTCCCAATCTACTATTCAAGCTCAATTGCAATGGAGTCAAAGCATGACAGAGCCGCCCGCGAAGCAGAGTATCAAGCCCTCTGGCAGGTCTGCGATCGCGCAACTCGCAAGCCCGAGTACATCTACGCAGACGAAAGACTCAAGCGCTCTGTTCTCGAACAAGCATGCGATACCCTCATGCGCAAGAGGTAGCCATTTCTCCTCTCAGTTACAATTGATCAAGACTGACGCTCTGTAGGGAGAACGTCGGCAAGCTCCCGTGCGGAACTGACATCAGCGCCATGGTGACCCTTCATCTTCAGCGCGAAGTCACCAGCCGTCTTCTCGCAACTGCTCGTATGGCTGCTCCGGCCCCTGCGGCCAATCCGATGCCATATGTGAACAATGGCCCTGCGTTCAATGCACCCCAGAACATGTATCCTGCGAACCAGGGCCCCTTCAACGGCAACCCAGCTGCATACAATGGAAATGCAGTTCCGTACAACGTCACTCAGGCACCACTCCCCGCCATGCCTCAGCCACGAGTTCGCCTCTCCCCGCCAGACCCTGACTTCCCCATCCCTGACAGCACCGAAGAACTCCGAGATGACATGAACAAAGTCATCAACACCCTCCGCGAGTACGCCAGACGAATCTCGACCCTCGAACACAGGCTCGACAAGGTCACTCGCGAGCGCGACATGTACAAGGCTGGAACAATCGACATGATGAACGCCGACATGAGAAAGTCGGCCTCCGTCCCTCCAGGCATGTTCCACTACCCCGTCGAAGGGATCGAGGGCTTGTCTGCCGTCGCCTATCCGCACCAGAGACCTCTCACGCCTAGAAGTCAGTCGCAGGGAATGGATGAGGATGGCGATGGAACTTATCGCCCTGGAAATTGAGCGTTGCGATGGAGGACATGGAGCCAGATTTGGCCTGGGAGAAAGAAATGAGGAGTTTTTATGAGGCTGGTTAATGCCATGGTTGCTGGGAATAAGGACTTGGGCGATTGCGTGGGATGAGTGCTTGGGACGGGCGCATCGAAGCACGTTATATACATCTTGCTTGGCCATTTAGCTTGTAACGACTGACGACGAAACGAATATGCAGCGCCTACGGGCAAGATACCCATCAATTAGGTACATCAATGATCATTTCATAGCAACAAACATCAATACTTCACATCACAGATAATCCATCAAATCGCACATCAGTCATTGAGCCAATACTTGTATTGTTTGTCCTGCGTCTTCCATCAACTATATACTCTCGCAATGCGAATCGTTACAATGAGCCAGCCTTCCATTTCCATCGTCTACAAAACAATCGTGCCAGGCGTATCCGAAACACTAAAAAACACATAAAGGGCATAACATTTTACCTGTTTTCCCTGATACTCCGTAACTCCGGTCCGTGATAAGACATTAATGCTGAGTGTCGAGATGATGATGTTTATATATCCAATGCATGCCCTCGCATCCGCAGAGCTGACATAAACTCAGGCATCAATCGCTGCTGAGCAATGTGGTGAATGCATCGAGTCGTTTATGAGGAAAACATGCTATAGTCCTGGATCGTCTTGCCGTCGCAGTCGGGAATCTTGACTCCCTTCTTGAGCTCGCGGTCGGATGTCAACAGACCCCATTTGTCTTCCCAGGCCTTACCCTTGGTGTTGTACCTCTCCTTCCAAGGCTCGTCAAATGCTTCAAACCAGAAGTAGTTGGTACCGTTCTTGAGAGATTGGCAAACCCAATCTTCCATGAAGGTGTTGAGCTCGTCAACACCAGCAACTGATCCCTCGGTACACGTCGTGGCTGAGCCACAGTTTGTGCCGCCTCCGGTAGGCCAGCCTGTCTCCGAGATGATGTTCTTCTTCGTGTCCGTCTTCCAGAAATCTCCATTGTTAGTCTTCCAGAAATTATTGGTCCAAGCGGCAGCTTCGGATGCCGTCACTCCGGCAAAGAAGGGATGGATGTTGGCCATGATATAGTCACTGTCGGTCGCAAGCTCAGATGTCCAGTCGTCGCCCAAATCCGAGGTGGCAACGGGGAGCTTGAGGCCCTTCTTGTCGAGCTTCGTGCGGGTTTCGTCCAAGATGTTGGCCAATGTGGTGATGTTCATCTCCTTACGGTAGAGGATTTCGTTGGCAATGATGATACCCTCAAAAGGATCATCACCATACTCATCGAGAATGTCCCACATCTGTGCCATCTGTCGATCGTTGGTTGTCTCGTTCTTGTCAAGCCAAACACCCATCCAGATCTTGGTATCCTTAAGTTCCAATCGATCAATAGCATGAATCAACATCTGCGTCTGGTTGCAATCGGTTCCGTACAATCGAATTTTGTTGGTAAGCTGACCCAGAACGGCCACGTCGCGAGTGATGTTGTTCTGAGAAGGTGGGTTATGCATACAGTCAGGATACTGCGAGTTGAGAGGCGTGTAGTCCATGCCGGGAAAAACTCTGTGGAGGTCGGGATTGTTGAGAAGCTCCTTAATCTCTGCGCTGTTTTTGCCGAGATCGCCGTTCTTCTTGGTGTCGTCCTTAGCTGACTCTCCCGAACTACTCGACGTACTGTCGTCGTGCTTGCCATTGTTCACCATACTACCAACGACACCACCGACAATAGCGCCGACAATGACGAGGAACACCACGACGATGATGAGCCACTTGCACCTCTTGCTCCTCCCAGTGTCCTTATCGTCTGAGCCATAGCCGTAAGGCTTTTCCCGTGCATTCATCTCGTAGCTACCGCCTGTACCTAATTAGCAAATGCGCACACTTGGCAGACGGATACTGACCTCGTCCACCCAAAAGGCCGCCAGCAGCCGCACCACCTCCAACTGCAGCAGCGGTTGCAGAAGCACCCCTCTTCGCGCGGTCGGAATTGGAGAGGCTAAGCATTGAGTTCCTTTGGCTCTTTCCATACACAAGTCCGTCGTCTCCATCGTCGATAATGTCATTAGGATTCACTACACCGAGATTGTCGCTGCCGTGTCGCGAATTCGTATATCCGGGGTACGGGTTATCTATGTAGGGATCGCTACCGTTGAAGTGAGACGCCGCAGCCGATGGTGGCCCCCGAGGAGAATCGTAACCGTTACCGTAACCGTAACCTCCATTTCCGCCATAAGGGTTTTGCTGAGTCCGCGATGGAGGCGGGGGCAAGTTGGAGTGTTCCATTGCGCCTATTCCGCTATAGCGAGGATTACGGTCAGCAACGTTCACAGCGATTCCTGTCATACCACCAGATGCCGACATTCCAAAATTGTCTGCGCCCGGTGTAGTATGGGAGTTTGGGTGATCATACCCCATATGTCCGCCGCCGCCACCTCCGTAGTTATTGTAGCCTTGATTGCCGTAATAACCGTGGTCGTTCTGTTGAGGCGATGGTCGTCGAGGGCTGTCGTATCCAGCAGATCCTGCGGAGCCTGCGTACGGCGAAGGCGATACTGGGCGACCGTGAGAGGAATAATCGTCGTAGCCACCTTGCACACGGCTGTATGAAGAATCGGGATGTGCGCTTGGGTGATTTGATCTCGGGGGAGCGTCGTAGTGAGCAGCCGAAGGTGAATAACTATGGGGAGGAGGGATGGGTCTTCGGGGAGAGGAATCGTAGCGATTATGAGAGTCGAGCGGTTCGCTCTCGTAAGGATCCCCGTGGTAGTTCTGCATTGTGGATAATGGTTGGATATTAAATCTGGATCCAGGCGGAGGAGCAGAGCAGGCACTGTTCAAGCAGTGTGACACTGATAAAGACAGCGATAAGGTAGGTTGGCTGCAACAACTCGAGAGCAGGCAGTGCCAAGAGGATCGATGATGCCAGCAGCGGGCGCGCCGCCTCAAGGGGATCGCCTTGGAAGAAGGTGGATCAATCGGCGAGATATAATTTGCAGTTGAAACGAGAGAGTTGGAGAAGCGCAAGGAACTGAGCGAGCGAGTGGAATAAAGAGACCGACCGACCCGAGCGAGTCTTTCTTTTCTGCCTTGTTATTGCGAGAGATGGACCTAAAGAGAGGGAAAAAAAAGATGGAGTGACGAGGACAAGAGTAGAAAGAGCTCAGCCAAGAGAGAATCAAGCCAAATCAAAGTCACTGAATCGTTGTTACAACTGTAACGGCCCAGTTAGAAGGAGCGAATGGGGGGGCAGGTAGGCACACCGGATGCGGACCGATAACCTGGAATTTCCCATTTTAGCGGATGTTCCGCCCTGGACTCCCCGGCAACCGGCCCCTAGCTTTCCGGCCAAGGCGAGACCCGTGACGCAGATGTTCTGGAACCAGGGCCAAGAGTATTTACCACGTCGATAATACGAGTAGATATTGTATGGCAAATTTACAGAATGACATTAATATTGTAGAGTACATTCATGAGACTCAATAGCAATTGCAAATATCTCCTTCAATCACCAGTTCATGCACAGCCTCCTCCAAAACGGGTGCAACGGCAGACACGAGGTTGGAAAATCCTCTAGCCACCTAACTAGTGGTGTGTGAGATCATCAACACGGGGTTGAACTTGTCTTGACTTGGTCAAGCTGACTCCAATGGATGGATGCGTGCGTTGCGCGTCCTCAGAACCTTGATCTATATTCGGAAACTGTCTCAGTCCAGGGCGAACTTCTTTGTTCTAGTTTAATCGCCGTTTATTCCCAAACTCACTCACTTCGTATTATACAGGAATGACCACGTAAACCCCCAATCAATTCTTACCAGTAATTTACTAAACAATGGCCTCATCGTAAAACTCAAACAAGCGACGAGGGTCAGTCCTGTACGAACATGGCACAGTCCGGTCTCGATTAGATCCCCCTGTAAAATGCGACTTTAGCCTGTCGATTGACGATCAACATGGAACCTCGAGGGTTACAGAGAAGGGAGAGATGATGAGATTCACTGAGGATTCCGCGGTGACTATCCAGTGATCGATCAACCAAAACAAACAGAAACAGAAACAGAAATGTCTGAAAGTCATGAGGCTGGAGATGAATGCAGCCAAGATGACAGCCGCAATTGATTGATGCAAGACGGGTTTCGACATGTGGCGTCGCCATAATATTAATTTATCGCCCTCCATAATCACCAGCGGCACAGCTACCACCAACATGCCATCATATTAACCAGCTTCCAACTGTTATTTTCGCAAATTTAATCACAGAAAATTCTTCTCTCTTTGTTATCTTGTTTATGTACCACAATTCGCAGATTAAAGGATCCTCTGTGACCCGGTATTCTTCCCAGTTTTGCTGTCTCCCTGGTGCGACGCTGTTTGTTTATCGGCGATCCTCTCTCGCCTGAGAGGCTTTTTATGCGACACCGTTGGTCGATCAAAAAGCTCTGTGCTTCAGCCGATAAGAATTCGCTAACTAACTGCTCATCGACGATTTATGACAAGAACCCCACAAGATTTGGCCAAGACCAATTTCTGGCTCCCTGTCAGCAGAAAGACGCCTAACAATTAAATGGTCTCAGCGCCGGACCTGTCAGCAAATTGAACTGCAGCTGTCGCTTTAAGGCTGAATTGGTGGTATGCTCGTGACTTAAATCGGTCGCTGGTGGCTGAATATGGAATTAGCCATGGACCCTTGAGGCTTAAAAAAAGGAAATGACATTTCGAGGAATGTCAAGGTCGAGACCCCTATTTCTGAGACCAGAATTCGAGAGAAAGCCATCTCCGGTTGGGGACGGAATCCATCCCTTGATTTAGATGTTGAGTCTTGATCGCGATTCAGCTGTGCGAGAGGCTGTCGTGGAACGTTACACGATCAATATGTACATCATCATCAAGGCGCAAGCCAGAGGTGCACAAAGTGCAAAAATATCTTACATTGACGTCAAAGTACTCAATATTACATCCCTTGACAGCTAAGGGGCTTGCTTGACCTGGCGGACTGCTTTTGCTTTGGACGTTCCGAGTTCATGTGGTGGCGCTGCTGAACGATGCAGGGTAAGTTACTTCAATTAGAACAACATCATGATATTCAGTGCAAGTGGGCGAAACAACACGAGCCTGGTGAGATAATATTTATTGTGTGACTTGGTTGAAAACTTCTAATTGGTCTTTCCGCTCAATGTGTGCTGCTGAATACATTCACGACTCTCTTCATTGTCATCCCGATCAGAGGCTGAGCTTCGAAGGCTGTGAAGCCGTACCATTACTGTGACATTTTCACAACGAGCACCGTTACGCCGTCTATTGTCGGAGGCACCACAAGTCTTCCCAAGCCATGTCGCAAAACTATTTGGGGCTGTCGTATTGATTCAAACATTTTGTGAGGCTGACGTTGCGCATAGAATACTTCCTGCAAGGGCGTTCCCAGTACATCATCTCTATTCCTCAATGCTCGCATCAGTCAATGGACGCCTGCTAGACTTGATAAGCAGCTTTAAGCCTATTACACGAAGAGGACGGCGCGTTGCATTTACCCTGAGTGGAATTAATTAACCACCCATTCTTCCACAGCGCTCTCGTAGACACCCCATGGCCATCCTCGTCTCCAAGTCGTCGCTTATGACAGCTTGTGGACTTTGTGCTTGGAGCACAAGATCCTACAACAGATATCGTGACTGCTGGTGGAAAGAAGCAGCCTGATAAGCATGTCAGGGCCTGTATGACTTGCAGTTGGACGAATCGCATCCTCCCAGCCTCTGTCCGGGCCTTAAGTACCGGAACATGCACAACACTCTTGCAGTATACTTGAGAACATGGAGGGTATATGTGCCCTGTGATCTAGTATCATTAGAAACACTTCAAATGTGTATCCTGCTATCATCACGGATGTTCTAGCTTCATGGCTGCCGTTACAAGAAGCTTGTTCTAATTGGCTAGCTGTCAACAACACCAATTTAAGCATCACCAACGTACAAATCACCAATCACAACAGCTTCTCCCGATCGTCAATAAGATCTAGATCATGCACCGACCCAAAGAACAAGGGAACACACCACGCGACGCTTGTTATACCACCTGCTCGCCCGATATCTTGAAGAAACCCGCTCATGTGACCGGCTCTCCCATCAACACCAGCTAGCCTTCAAGCAAATCTTCACATCTCCATCCTCAAACCCGGCATCACACAGTAAAACAAATAAGCATACACGGAAAACTCACCTGTTTCCCTACAAGCCAAGGACATATGACGTTGTATACAAGGGCCTTCCTCCACAACACCAACCAACGAGCTCTCACGCGGAGCAAAACTCCGACGTCCGCTCCACATATCTCATCCACTGAATATCTTTATCGATCGATTTCGCCCTGAACAGAGTAGATATACAGTGATTTCTTCAACAGACACGATGTAGATTGTATTGATGATGTTTGGATCTCGTGCGATGTGCAAATGTGATGTCATGGCGATGATGAAGATGTTGACATCATACTTGTGTAGATGTAGTATCACGATGCTTTATATGTAGCCTTACAGCGTGTAAGACAAGACTTTTATCTTCATAATTCTTCTTTCATCATACACAAAGTCCCAAAAAACTCAATTGAACACTTACCTTCCAAACACTCCACATACAACACAATCATCATGTCTATGAACCCCGAGTCTGCTACTCCCCAACAGGGTGAGTTCCGAAGCAAGGTCGCTCCCGCTGAGCCCCTCACAACCAAGGGCGTAAGTCAATCGTCATAGAAGCAATCTCCATGATACAACACACTAACATCTACCAGCACAAGCCCGGAGTTCTCGTTGGCAACGACGCCGTCCCCGAGTTCCACGCCGAGCAACACCCCGCCGGCACAGCTCCCCCCGAGAACACCTTCCAGCCCCCCCGAGGGTCGCGGACGCAGACACGCCGCCTGAGGCACCGGGGGCTTGGGCGGGGACTTCGGTCT
>JABEEJ010000572.1:0-63602 GCA_013363135.1 Fusarium brevicatenulatum
AAAAATTAAAAAAAAAAAATAAATAAAAGGAAAGAAGTAAAAAAAATAATAATAAAGAAAGTAAGTAAGGGAGAAAGATAAAAAAGAAAATTAAAAAAAAAAAAGGATATAAATGAATACTTAAAGAGTGGGGCTTCTATTAGGTTAGATCTATAAGTAGTAAAGTTTCCTGGTCTTGTTAGACAGAGACAGACCCAGACCCAGACAGACAGAGCCTCGTCTCCCAGGGGCTACCGCTTTCAGGCACGGCACGGCGCATGAGGTGCTGGTGGGCTCGGTATACCAAGGGCAGCCGCGGTTGTTGGTGGGCAAGGTAAAGTTGAAAGGAGTCTCCAAATCAACAAACGGGCCGGCTTGTCATGCTTCTCTATTTATTATGAAAATGGAGTGGCTATCAATGGATCATGAGAGAACGTGAGCCTGTGAGGACGAACATGACCGCACCGCAGAGCAAAAGGTGCGGTGGCCGGGCTGTTGACGACCGACCGTAAAAGGCAACTCGAGCGTGACCTCGAATGATTGGTTCAAACGCGGTGCCTTGCCTTGCCCTGAAGCCTCTATTGGCTCAGAAGATATTCGAGAAAGGGGACATGTAATTGGTCGCCCAGCCATCGGTTAATCGCAACCACCCCCACGCTGACCAGGCCGAATTGCAAAATCAAAACTCGCCCATATCTTTCACAAGTTGAAAATTTTTCCCTTTGCAACCACACAAGCTCACAAAGTTGGGGTCAACCGCAACCACAACCAAAACCATTTCACTGGGCGCCACGAGGTATTCAACAAGATATACCAACCACACTGAGGCGCTGATCGCCGACAGCGGCTGCAACCCAAGGCTATTTATCATCGCTTCGATTCTATCGTCATGGCTCTAATCTAAGAATCTCTGAGGTGTCTTGGAAGCGGCCGCCTCCGACACGGCTACGTGCATTTGGATTCAAATGCTGGATGCGAAATATGCTGCCTGACATGGCTGGGCTAGCAGCTATTCGCCATTAAGCATGGCATCATCTTTGCATCTACCTACTGCGAGAGCCTCAAGCATGAGGCAATGCTATAATCGGGTTTCCGTGACACTAACATGTTCCCAACAGTTTCTCGTGTGTAATGTTTGCCAGCAACCGCGTTGAGATTTTCCTCAGTGTGGTAATCGGCATTCAGTGTCTGCTCTCCATAGACCTGGATGTTTTTGCTCTGGCATAGATAAATCCGAACTCGTTGCTGGGCACCCGACTTTGAGAATGTCGTCTTGACTTCTTGGACAAGTCGGGAATCAGCTGTAGGCACATAAAGAATGAACTGATTCTGTAGGTAGTATTTTGATATCCAACCAGGTCGATAAAAACGACCAGTAGTTTTTGATGACAACAACAGCTCCAATAGCTGCGAGCCTTGGATGAATCGGCAGTTGACACATTGGTTGGGATCATGAGGGCTACCTTGCATCGTGAATGTGGCTTACGTCGCGTGGGATTGACGGCGATAGCTGCTGGTCTCTATACCCTGCTTGTCTCGTGTCTTTCTGGTCACTCGAGTACATAGGCATGTATGTATTCGAATCTCGCAATCACTCTCTAATAAAACCGATCATCAACGATCGGCGGGGTGTTCCGAACCGGGCGAACGGCGTCGCCGATTGGTAACTAGGAATTTGGGTGTGAATAGCTCCCGAGATGGTTAACATGGAAGTTGATTGATTGATTAATTGCTTGCTTGCTTGCTTGCTTGCTCAAGCTTGATGACTTGCCTTGTTTGAACAACGATGCTGACACGTTACGGGAGACCAAGGGAGCTAGAACAACTGGTTTTCGTCTCGTGTTGCATTTGCCGTGTTTCGGAGCGAACCACGACGAGAAGAAGCTGGAACTTGGGTTGTTTGATGCCAAAACTATCCGATGTTGGCGGGTCTACTTGGCCTGGCTTTACTGGTACTTCACTTGTGCTTGTGTTCGCCAATGCAGTGCTTCTATCTATCTGGTTTAATCACACAAGTCTCACATGGCTTGCCATGCTGCCAGTGACGTGACGAGCACGGCTGGGTCCGATGAGATGGAAGGATGTGCCATATGCAGCAGGTGAGGGCCGATCACTGGGACTAAGATGGTGTTGTCGAGGTTCATGATCCTTTTGCGAGGACAAGTATGTATGTATGTAATTGGGTCTGTTATGACGGCGGTCGATCGGCATGGTCTTTAATTGATTTCAGTGATAAAGACAGCCACTGTACTCCGTAACTATTCCGTACGTCTCGAAGCCCAAGTATCGTATACGTACAAGATATTCCAAGGCTTGGCTTTTGCTGGGTTTCGATGGTGTGCTCCATCTCCAACCTCTCGGTCCCCTTACGGAATGGGCCTCGGTGTTCGGGGCGGAAGTGGCGGGGCTGGGTTACTTTGAAGCTTGAGTTAAGGTAGTTTAGAGCTTCATGATTGTAATTCAACCTCGTGTGAGTCTCGTATTCTATTGCATCGGAGAAAGCCAGAGTATATAGACTCGTTGCTCATCAAGCCTTAAGAGATATCACTCGGCTTTATTCAAACGCCATTCATTGGGTGCCCTGCTGAGCATAGGATTGAAAGGCCCGATACATCGGCATCATGGCAGACAACAGGTACCCAAGGAGCACCCATCATACGCATGCCGAATTGCGCATCAGCCACATCTAAACTATTGCTAACATGTACATATGTCATAGCCGCGTTGATATCATCTTCATCGGTGCTGGCGCCGTTGGTTGCTTCTACGCTTCACGCCTTCATCATGTAACGTACCCAACTTCATGATAACCTGCATTGGTACACTCACTGACAATCATGATAGCCATCCCAAAATATTCACGTCTCTCTCGTGGCTCGCTCTAACTATGCTGCTATTCAAAAAGACGGTGTGAAGCTTCTGACACGAAGCTTTGGTGACTACACCTTCAACCCTGATGCGGCTTTCCCTTCTGTCGATGCTGCTGCTGCCGCCGCTGCTGGCACTTCATCAGGCGCAAAGCGGGATTGGCACTATATCTTCGTGACAACCAAGGCTCTTCCAGATATCAGCGATGACTCATCCATCATCGAGCCCTTGGTAGGCCCAAAGTCATGCATCGTCCTCATCCAGAATGGTGTCGGCGTAGAGGAGCCCTTCCGCAAACGCTTCCCTAATAACCCCATCGTCAGCGCGGTGACCGTTGTTAGTGCAGAGCAAACCTCGCCTGGTACTATTCGTCAGAACCGCTGGACGCGTATCAGCATCGGACCTTACACAGATGGTTTAGCCTCGAAGGACTCGGAGTTAGGCCGCCGTGGCACAGAGTCGACTGAAGCACTGCGTCGTTGGTGGACAGAACTGGGTGGTATCAAAGACGTGGATCCCCATGATGAAGTCGGTCTTCAGACTGTGCGGTGGCACAAGCTCTGTATCAACGCAGCCATGAACCCCTCCGCTGTGCTCTCAGGTGGCCGTGGCAATGCCGACATGGTAGCAGATGACGAGCTCCAGAGACATCTACTAGGCGTGATGCATGAGATTCGAAATGCTGTGCCCAAAATCCTCGGCAGACCTTTCCCGGACAGTATGGCCAAACCTGAGAAGATCGTTGAAAGCACAGCCCGCAATAAGGGCGCAAGGCCGAGCATGCTTCTGGACTGGGAAGCAGGCAAGCCTTTAGAGCTTGAGGTGATATTGGGCAATCCTGTGAGAATTGCAAGGGAGAGAGGTGTTGAAATGCCTAGGTTGCAGAGCCTGTATGCGCTTTTGAGGTCGGCGCAGGCCATGAGGAAGAGGGAGCAGACCAAGGGGAAGCTTTGAGTTGCAGTCTTGTTCAGAGACGAGTTGCAATATTTACATCATCTATTAAGATCGAGTCATAGTTTGTGATAGACATTGCCAACTGTTAGTTCCTTAACCATTACAACTCCTATTTCGTAGCTATACAAATCTCTCTATTCTCATGATAACAATGTCGGTGATGCAATCATTTCCCCTTTTCTGAACAAGGGCATATCTTGAATTGAATACATATGATCGGTTCCATGCCGTAGGAAGGACACAGGCCGGTAACCCCCTTGATAGTGAATCATTGTCAATATGCTCAGCTTGGTCCTGAGTAACGAGAACGAACATTGAGTATTGCGACAACGATATGGAAGAGCATAAAATATTGTTAAACCAGGCTTCCAATAAATTGCAAGGCCTTTCAAGCCAACATCCAATACGGGTCTCTCTCTCTCTCTCTCTGGTATTGCATCTTGACTCTCCCGCCTTGATACCAGCCGTTCCCTGTCTCAAATCGTGGTCTGCGGCGGTGATAAACCATCTTATTTCTCACATGATTCATTCTTGGTATGTCAGTTACTTTTTGTTCCATGGACCGTCTTTTATCAACACTCGCAGAGTCACCAAAGATTGTAAGACGCTGATCTCTCAGCCACTCAATGCCAACTCACAGGAATCTTCATCGCAATTTGACATATTATACGCTTTATTTGCGTTGAATAGTAGTATAGAACACAATAATATGTTCATTCACTGCAGACCGATCACACCTAAACTGGTTTGGCTCTAAGTTCTGAGTGTCATCTCCCTAGACCTCGTTTTACCCAACTCTTTGCTGGCTATCATGGCCCGAATAGTATCTTCAGGCGACCAGATATCTCATGCCAAGTATCCAATTCGAATTTCCATTTATCAACCTTGCCATTCGGATCATCGCAAAAGAGAAACATGCAAAGTAACAGGCTCGAAGTCTCCCCTGGATACGGCCGCTGTGTAATCAGAACGCCAAAAACTGACGAAGAGCAGGAAATTCTCGATATAGTTACGACGAATTTCTAATATCTGCCAAAGCATGAGGTGTTATCCTTAGTGCAGGAAATACACCAACAATCAACTAAACGTAGTTCTGACCAGATTATCTCGACAGCGTTGAGACGAAATCACTGGCACAACATTGCAATTCGGTATCTTGCTATTCCTCATAGTACCTGCTCAGTGGTCCTGTACTTCTGTCTGTGTATTACCAAACTCATCTGGGTATTTTACAGTGCAGTATAGGGCTCTGAGGATTACTTGTTCGAGGGGCGCGGGAAAGCCATTTCAGGATCCCCTGTGTTGACTGGATGTATTTGTCTAACAGATAAACTTCTTCATTACTTATACTTAGTCATGTCTCCAACAATGTATTCTTGTATGGTGAACCAAATCCCAGGAGTAAGGTAATCCCTTGTCAAAGGGGAAAGTCACAAATTTGGTGTAATAGAGGCAGTTAGTCAGAGGGAAGACAGCTTGTTTATCAGGTCAAATACCCTAACATTACTGTAAGTCTTTAATCGTGTCGTATCTGGTTCATTGTCTTTATTCGATGTCCTGGTTCTAGCTTTGGCGATCAAAGACTGCATGAACGTCATAGGATATCACTACGTAAGTGTTTATATTTAGAAACAAATAGGATCTGATAAGATATGTGCAGATCATTGGAGAACAGCACAGACTAGTCAGTCTTCGAATATACCATAGCCAGCGAGACACCCTTGAAGTTCTCGGCGTGGCTAACATCAAGGCTGGGTGATATCATGTAAATCTTGTATTCTTCTGTCCAACGCCTATCCCATTGAGCCACAAGGCCCACAAGTCGAATGCCGGTCCACTAAAAAGTATAATGAGATTCAATTCCTCTTTATTGTCCCCAAAGTTGAATGCTACAAGCTCCCTTAGTGGGCGCAGACGATAGTGGCTATCATCCTCATTATCTTCAAAGGAACGCCTTCAGCCGAGCGGTGCTTGTACCAAAGGAGGGCATGACGGAAAGTGGGCAAAGCCGGCGGTATACTTGATAGTAATCCTGCTGTTCATCCTCCACGTGTGTGTATGTATGTTGTAAATCATGCTGGTGAGGTGGCACCAGAGTGAGACGGTCATTTGTGCTTGGAGATGAACACGAAACGCACAAGATACTTCTTCTCCGGCCCTGTTTTCTCGAAATCATGCCTCTGAGTGCAGCTGAGCTACGGCACAGTCGTTTCAAAGTGTGATCCCTTAACCATCTTTCCAACAGCTTCACCGTCCAACTTCAGACCGCCGGCAGTCGGGATTTAGGCCTCTGTAGCAAACGGAAGTATCCCCGACTTGCCTCCCAAGCCATCATCCTATCACTACGAAGGAGTTGAAGCTGAGACAAACAAGTATTGGCGATTAGCCTGGGTAAGGTCGATGAAGCTACTCGTTTCAAGCCCCGTAGATCGACCAATCGAGATAGAGAAAGCTCGGTCGACCAATGACCTTCATATATGACATTACGCAACTTACATGCATAACATATATAGCTAGGGATAACCATGCGAGAACGCTCTTGAGTCTTGGGCTTTCGCTCGTTCTCGAACTCTGGATCGTCAAAGCTGTCATATCTCACAATCTCCATCTCAACTGATCTGGAGCTTGGACAATTTCGTGGCACAACCTAACCCACTCAACTTCACCGTTAGGCTTTTTTGTTCTTTTCAAGACTAGGATATCCATGGATGATAATTGTCAGCTCGTTCACTAGCCAGATTTCTATGTTGAGCTAGACATGGTTGTATTTGCTTGGCAGGGCTATTTTCGATGCCAGAACTTCGTGTCGACTGTGGACATTGATTGATAACTGCCGACTAGGGTAAGCAAGGATACTTCCTGGTGGTCTTTCTTAATTTCTCGTTTCCATTGTCGTACTCGAAGAACCGGCTTGAATGGACATCAGTTATCACGTCCAAGAGGAGTGTCTCGGCTGTATAGGAACATTAATACCTAGGATCGCTAGTAAAGACGGGTTGGTGTGGCTACTTATTGCTAATCTCACACTTGGACAGGCAATTCTCAAGATAAATTTGATAGACTGCCTAATTTGGCTACATGGTCAAGAAGCGGTTATGATCTCCTCTGCCCCAAGGGTATAAGAAAATTCGCTCAGTCGATTCACGAATACAGGGTAAGTTGAGAATCGTATCGACAAGGAACATGAACGGCTGTGAAATGCCAGCTAAAAGCGTTCATACAATCAAACTTCTGCAGGTCATGATCTTTGTTCTCTTCGAAACGCAAGATCGAGGATATTCATTGACCACACAACAAGTGACGGGATAGGAATAAAGTCAAAGCTTGATACAATTTTGACCTCATAGTAGCCGAGAGCCTCGTATATACCAGAACCGAGGCAACGGAGCAAGTGGTTTACTTGAGTAGAGTAAAAAGTCCATTCAAGACGCAACTGGCAACTTCTGTAGATTTTAGGCTACTTATTCATCCAGAAGCCTAATGCAAAATCTTGGTGATTTTGATAGTAGCTTTGTGTGTCGTTGAGCGTTCTCTAAATTTCATGTGGGGTCAAGCCGTTGATTAACTAGAGGTGTATAATAGTAACAACGACTAAGCGGTTTAAGCTTTTGTAGATTCAGGGTCTTCACAACGGTATTCGATTTCGTTAATCGCCTAGCATAGTATATATATATGCATAGGGGTAGTCAATAAGCCAACGTTCTGTTCAACACTTGAGAGGTTCGGAGCCTCTGCCCAGACTTTCACGGCGAGAGCCTTCCATCCAATAGATCATCTGCATGCTCTCGCACTGTCTTAGCGTCGGGGAGCTTATTTTGGCGTCTCTGCCTGAGATGGTTACCTCATGAGCAGGGGTCAGGCGAGAGCCTCTCGAGATCTGATATAAGGATAAAGGCAGTCTGCTGTCCTAGTCCAAGAATTTGGCCTTCTAGCACGAATGTCACTTGTTGATCTGAGCTTTGCAAAGCCAAGAAAAATCAGAGAATTTATTTTGTGGATATAGATCAAGCCAGTCTCTCGTCCAGCCTTTGAGGTCCCTCGTGTTGTTCAGAATCGGGTCTTGCTGCCCCTCATATCGAACGGATGCCCGTTCCTATTAGGCGTTACGCTTCGGAGCACCTCCGGAACGGTATTTGGCCTTGGCTGTGGGCTCCTACGTGCATGCAGCCTAAACTGATGATAGTTAGTGAAATGAAAATGACCAGAAAAGGGATCTCGTAGACAGGCGGTAACGCGGACACGAGAAATCCCCGAATGTCAGCGTCAACCGTCTGAGATGTCAAGGACCATCCATTGTCAAATGGCCCACATGGCAAAGAGATTTCTCTACGGCCTACGGCCACGGCAACTGAATGTACTGGATAGAAATGTGATGTGTACTGAGGTTGTGTTACTTGAGGGATCCAAGGACATATTTTCCCAGTGGAGATAAGATATCTGTAGCTCCGAGGAACAATGCGAAGTCTGTCAAACTTGGTTCCTCGGACAAGTCATTTCCTCTCCAAGAAAATAACCAGTTCCCTTTTGTTGAAGTTGATAGCAATGCTGGACTGTATGTACCCTTGCGCCTTGGCGGAACCTGCAATGACGGATTATTAAACCAAGTGGATCAAGGGTTGCAACGCCACCTGTGGCTGAAACGATAAGATCTGCGTTCAATGAGATGATTGTCATGGTCCTAAATTGCTTCACGAGTTCTGATTTGCCAAACTACCCATGCACGTCCCCAAATCCGGAGAGGATGCACCGGCTCGAATGATGTCACGATCGTATGTGGCGCACGCAATGTGTAAGACGTCAGGGCTGAGATGAACGACCCTTCAGATATTGCATGTCCGCCATGTCGCATTGTAGCTTGAGGCACAAATGCCGAACTTGGCTGCCATTGCACCAGTGGTGTTTGAGGATACTGAATTGCGGTTATTTACTCCGTAGTGTGCACGATATGTTCAAGACCCCTGCAACAAAGATCGGCGAGGGGCTCGTAAACTTTGCCTCTCTCACCTGATTATCGCAGTACCCCTAGCCTTGAGAGAGGGACAAGTACAGTAGAGTGAGTGGCAGACGGGTAAGGGTCAGGAAGCGCCATGCACTATCGTGCCCTGAACCAGGACCTGGCACAGATGAGGGGTCCAATTGCTTCCTGGGACCATTCTTCAAGCTAGCAAAGCACCTACGGGTTGACTGGTAGGTCCTGGAAAGGCCTAGGTCGTCCTGATCGCCGATTCACGACCTGGTGCGTTGTCGAGCGGTCTGGCTGGTCTGTCTCACGATCTGGGAATGCCATCAGCATTTGAAAAGGCGGATGATACATATCTGACTTGATGCGGTTGTCAGGGGGAAAGGAGCCTGGGAGCGTTTTATGCCAGCTGTTACTGAAGACGGCAACATGCAACGGTCGGCTCTAAGAGTCCTCGATCCCCGTCAAAGCGAATGATTCGCCGCATCTCGGGCAACTCCTAGCTCATACTGTTGAACAATGACAACTGTGGTACAGAGTATGGTAGTGTGCTTTCAAACTAGCGCACGGGTTTCGAGGTTGGTTATCTCCCGTGAAAGACCAGCCTATGATGCTATGATGCTACATAAGAGTATGTGTACGGCCTTTGGCATGGCGAGAGTCAGGACTTATCTCAAGAGTTGTGTACTCCGTATTTTTGCGTTGAATCAATAGGGTTCTCTGGACACTTGCCGATCTCGCTTCACTGTGCCTGAGAAGCCTGCAGAAGAATCAAAGCAAGGCTGTAGACACGGAGTGATCAAAACGATGATCAGTAAGCCCAAACTGAGCCAAAAGAGCCCCGTTGAAAAGGTCATGGGGGCAATCTTTGAAGACTGGAGCCAAACTACCTACTGTACCGTAGTCGCGATGGCAGAACCCTTGCTTGATGGCGGGGCATGTTTCTTCAAGTGGCCGCTGGTCTCATAGAGGGGAGAACATAATCGTAAAAGCGAGAGTGCTGTGAAAAGCTCGTTTCCCAATAGTGACACTGTACGGTTCCTCCCCTGGCTGCTGGAATCTATGGCTCGTGGTGGAGGGTTGTTTCGGGTTCGAAAGGTCTTGGGGTCATCGAATGGACCAAATTCGTCACCACGAGACCCTTTCAACAATGGCGAGAGCTAATTTGTCTACAATAGACAACTACCTGAGAAGGAAGGCAATGGAAGAAGGTATTTACTACGAGCTGACCCCAGCTCAATCGTGAAAAGTGAATCTGCACTGCATCGTGGGTCTGAGTGGGAACCAGAAGGCCTAGACCTGAACCAGGGCCTGGCTGCTGAGCCTGGGATGGCGGATATAATGGGATTTTCAAGGGATAAAGATGGGATTCTGAATAGTCTTGGCAATGCAAAGCGGTGTTTCGCTGAGCGAGAGTGGGAAAATGGACAAGATCGACGGAGCTAGTGAGGCAGATGAGCAAGCCATAGGTTGGTAGGGATCCATTGGAAGTCCTGAGGTGGGCTGTCCTTGACCTCCACTTGCCTGCTTGTCTTCATGTCCTGTGCTCCAGCTGCGATGGGGGCGCCCATTCCCCCGCCACTTGATCCTCAGCGCTGTGGCCACTGGTCTGGCCACTGGACTGCCCGGGCTGGCTCTTCTCCGGCAGGTGTCAATAGTGAGGGGTCACACTGTACTGTGCTGTGCTGTGCTGTGCTGTGCTGCATCCAAACTCGCCACCTCCACACAATCAACCAACAACCTACAAGCACCTTTTGTCCTGTGCCAAAACCTCCCCCCCCAAAAGCTGCCACCTCGGGCTGGCAAATTAATATTCTCCTCGCCCTTGAAATTTCGCCTCGCCTCATTCTCGATTTTCCCTACCTCGTCATTTAGACTGGTATTACGTATCAATCGATAAATCAAACGCCTGAACAGTCAGAGCCTCGTCACTCCTTCCGCATTGGGATACGCCATCGCAGCCCTTTGCCATCTACCGCGCCCATTTTCTATCTGTCTACCGTGATAGCTCCGTTTCGTTTCATTTCGTACGGCTTGTCTGGTCTGTCTGTTCTTTCGGGGGTAGTTCTAAGTCTGAACCCTTGTTTGACATCGAATTGGATGGGAGCCTCGTCACTTCCACTTGGATCTTGCTCCTCCCATCAACGCTACCCTACCTCACTCTACCATTGTGCATGTAGCTTCCGTGCTGCTCCTTCTGGCAAACAACCTATCGACCACGATCACCACAACGCCACGGACGATTCTTCACTTCACCTGGGCTACCCCAATCGTTCGGTCTCACGAGATCATCCTAGGCTGTCACCCTAACATTTTTACGATATCGGTTATAACGGGAATGCGCGACGCTACTTTATAGGACCGACCTCACCTCTCCCTCGAGCATTCTCTTCCCACCCTCTTTTGCCTCTCGGCTTTCATCCTTCAGCATCCGCTTCGCAACTGTTAGGTTAGCGATCAGATAGCATCGCCATGGATGCGCCTCACGAGAAGGACGACCAGGACGTCAACCAAGCTCAGCCTGAGCAGCAAGGGCAGCCAGAGCAGGAACAACAGGAGCAGGATCACGACCCATCGTCTACGTCTCCTCCCACCTATACTTATCCTCCCCCACCTCAGTCTTCGACAGCATCTTCATCGACATTCAGGCCCATGGGCCAAGATTTGCCAAATTTGCGAACAAGTCCTTCCGACGCAACTCCAACACGCACGACCCGGGCTGCCTCATCTGCTGCTCCTAGCGAGCAGAATAGTATTGCAAACTCGGATCCGCCGTTTTCTCCGTGGAGTGTTGGCTCAGACAAGCAATTGGGATATCACTCTGCTGCTTCAGATATTTCTGGGGATCGAGTCTTTCCCATACGATCCGTTATAAGCGTCGACCCCAACTCTAGTAAGATTGCCAGTGAGGATTATTTCCCGACTTTGCATGAGCGCGATGGTCGAAGCATTCCTGTCCATGGCCCAGGTGCTCCTCGAGCTGACACGGGGCCAGATCTGAGACGGTCAGACACCGTCCCAGCTAATTACCATTCACGAGCTCATAGTGAGCGCATCGATGCCCTTATGCGGAGGAAGAATACCATGAGCGGTCCAATGTCTAGTATTCAACTAGACGCAAACCGCCATGGAAGCAGTACCACACCACTTCAGCTCGATATCTCCACTTCCGATAATGAAACAGAAACAGAAGAATCCGGACCAATGGGTCACAGCGTACCTGCAGCTGCACCCTCTGGACACGAGGCCGATGTGTCTTCTGCGGGACAATCGAGTGCTGACGTCCCCCTTGTCACCTCTCGGTTCACCCACGTTGTGACAGACGATGGCCACGCAGTTATCACAGGTCGCGATGGTGTCCTACAGCGCTGCGAAGATGAACCGATCCATACTCCTGGCGCGATTCAAACATTCGGCGCTCTCGTTGCGCTCCGTGAAGAGAACGATGGCTGCTTCGTCGCTCGATACATTAGCGAAAACTCTGAGCGAATGCTGGGCTACACTCCCAAGCAACTATTTCAACTCAAAAACTTCTTAGACATCTTGACGGAGGAACAGCAGGATAATCTTCTTGACCACATCGATTTCATTCGTGACGAAGATGCGGATCCAGCCGTTAACGGGCCTGAAGTTTTCAGTTTGTCGATTCGGTCCCCTAAGCGCAAAAGCACAAAACTCTGGTGTGCTATTCACATAAACCCGGCACATCCTGATTTAATCATCTGCGAGTTCGAGCTAGACGATGATGCTGAATATCCTCTACGACCAGTTGATGAGTTGACGCCTGATACCCCACACGACACCCTTCAGTCAAATCCGACACTGGAAGAAATTGAAGACAGCACAGAGGTCCTCAGCAAACCATTGAGGATATTGAGGAGTGCGAGAAAGAGGCGGGGCGAGCAAGGTGCCATGCAAGTCTTTGATATCATGTCACAGGTTCAAGAGCAGCTCTCCTCGGCTCCTAATTTGGAAGCGTTTCTGAAAATCCTCGTGGGTATAGTCAAAGAATTGACTGGCTTCCACCGTGTCATGATCTACCAGTTCGACTCTTCCTTCAACGGCAAGGTAGTAACAGAACTTGTCGACACATCAATGACAAGAGATTTGTACAAAGGCCTCCACTTTCCCGCATCAGACATTCCACGACAAGCTCGCGATCTATACAAACTCAACAAGGTCAGATTGCTTTATGATCGGGACCAAGACACTTCCAGAATAGTTTGCAGGACGAAGGAAGACTTGGACGTTCCTCTGGACATGAGTCATTCCTACTTGCGAGCCATGTCCCCTATTCATATTAAATATCTCAAAAACATGGCAGTGAGATCGTCCATGTCTATATCAATTAATGCTTTTAACGAGCTATGGGGCCTTATTTCTTGCCACTCATATGGGAATCACGGCATGCGAGTGTCTTTTCCAATTCGGAAGATGTGTCGCCTTGTTGGTGACACCGCGTCCAGGAATATCGAGAGACTATCTTATGCGTCGCGGCTACAGGCTCGCAAGCTGATCAACACTGCACCTACAGACAAAAATCCCTCTGGATACATTATTGCGTCTTCGGAGGATCTTTTGAAGCTGTTCGATGCCGATTTTGGACTACTATCTATCAAGGGCGAGACCAAAATCATGGGTCTTGTCGAACAAAGCCAGGAAGCCCTCGCGATGCTGGAATACCTACGAATGCGACAACTTACCTCTGTCGTTGCATCGCAGGACGTCAAAGAAGACTTCCCCGACCTTCGGTATCCACCTGGATTCCAAGTCGTAGCCGGTCTACTCTATGTACCCCTCAGCGTTGGTGGCAGCGACTTCATCGTCTTCTTCCGGAAGGGCCAGATTAAAGAAGTTAAGTGGGCCGGCAATCCCTACGAAAAGTTTGTTCGAGAGGGCACTGCCGGCTACTTGGAACCAAGAAAGAGCTTCAAGACCTGGAACGAAACTGTTGTCGGCAAATGCCGAGAATGGAATGAAGAACAGGTCGAGACCGCAGCCGTGCTCTGTCTCGTCTACGGTAAATTCATTGAGGTCTGGAGGCAAAAGGAAATGGCTCTTCAAAACAGCAAGTTAACACGGTTGTTGCTTGCTAATTCTGCCCATGAGGTCCGGACACCTCTTAATGCCATCATCAACTACCTGGAAATAGCCCTGGAGGGTAGCCTCGACCAAGAAACCCGAGAGAACTTGGCGAGATCTCATTCTGCCTCTAAGTCTTTGATCTATGTCATCAACGACTTGTTAGACTTGACCAAGACTGAGGAAGGACAGAACTTGGTCAAGGATGAGGTTTTTGATCTTGCCAGTTGTATTAGAGAAGCGACAGGTCCATTCCTGAATGATGCTAAACGAAAGGGTATTCATTACACCGTTGTTCAGCATCCTGGGCTTCCGCAATTTGTACATGGCGATGAACGACGAATTCGCCAAGCACTATCCAATGTCACTGCGAACGCGGTGGCACATACGCACAGCGGCCACGTCAAGGTGGAAGTCTTTGTGTCAGAAGTCAAAGATCGACAGGCAGTGGTGGATTTTGTAATTGAGGACTCTGGTATTGGCATGAGTGCCAGCCAATTGGACACCTTGTTCCGTGACCTTGAACAGGTCAGTTCAGAGGAAGCGCCTATGTCAGGCACGAAGCTAGAGGAGATGCCTCGCGAAATGCGAACATTGGGACTCGGCCTTGCTGTTGTTGCTCGCATTGTTCGAAACATGGATGGACAGCTTCGCCTAAAGTCGGAGGTTGGCCAAGGCTCAAGATTCGTGGTTCAGCTTCCATTCCTCCTTTCCAACGAGTGCCCAAGCTCACATGGAAATGAAAACGTCCCTACGAGTGGTCCAACAAACAAGTCGACAAACAGCGCGGAGTCTGCCAACACTGCAACATCTGCCCCACTTTCTCTGACAGCTGCTCCAGAGGGAGAGATTACACTCGTTGACCGAGGTAGCTCCATGACTTCAGCTGTTGAAGGAGGCGATGCATCAATGAAAGGAAGCCGAGCAAGCCAAAGAAGCAGGAGTAGCCATGGCAGCCGTGGCAGCCACCAAAGCGACGCTGATCGACTCATTGATGCGATCTCGACCCCCCTATCTTTGAACGAAAGGGAAGGCGGTGAGTATCCTCTTCCTGGTAGTGTGACTTCAGGAGGAGGCTCCATGCGGCCCACGTCCCGCGGCGCTGTTAGCCTCAGTGGCCGATCTGCGAGTCCTCCCCGGAGCCCCGTGGCAACCAAACCACGTAGCGAGCCTGGAAGCGCAGGAGTGGTGGATTCAAAAACTCCGATTCGTGCTGTCAAGATTCCAGACGAGTACAGCGACATGCCCCAAAGACCACAGCCCAGCGAGCATTCCCGTGTCCTTTTTGAGATGAAGGGAAACGATCGCCCCGTGACAAAGGCCGCAACAGAGAGCGTCACAAGCGGAGGAACTCAGATGACTGAGACACAACATCTGGAGGTCCTTGTGGCCGAAGACGACCCAATCAACATGAAGATTTTGAGGAAGCGTTTGGAGCGAGTCGGCCATGGCGTGCATCATACTGTCAACGGTGAAGACTGTGCTGCAGCGTATCGCGAACGATCAAAGGAGTTTGACGTGGTTTTGATGGATATGCAAGTAAGTCGTTCTATCTAGGTCTTCTCATATGATTTACGTTGCTAACATGAATAAGATGCCAATTGTAGATGGGCTCACAAGTACGAAGATGATCAGGTCAATGGAGGCATCCGCCGAGCATCAAGGTCATTCGTCGTTGGCTACTTCAAATCACCGCATACCGATTTTCGCGGTTTCGGCTTCTCTCGTTGAGCGCGAGAAGCAGACCTACGTCGATGCCGGCTTTGATGGCTGGATCCTCAAGCCGATCGATTTCAAACGTCTCAACACTTTGCTTGCCGGTATCTCTGATGAGGAGGTCCGCAAGTCTTGCCTATACGAACCAGGTCAGTGGGAACGTGGAGGTTGGTTTCTTCCAAGAGCCCTGCTTGGGGGTTCAGTCACCAGCGACGAGACCACACCCAAGGCCGAACCTGATGCCAAAGATAAAGATATAGGTAACACAGTAGCTGCAGAGGAAGCTAAGGCTGAGGTCAATGCTTCTGAACCTGCACCCAGCGCTTGAAACGCCAGTACTGTTACACCAGCAAACAAATCGTTGGCCGACGACAGCTCAGGGTGATGTAGAGCTTTCCCCATCTTCTGGTTTTCACATACGACGTGGCCTCTTCGAAAAGACGAGCAGTTCCTCTCGAGTCTTTTGATATCTTCGATACACACGCCCTCAGATGCCATTTCATCGTGGCTGCTAGTTTCGTTTTATTGTTTTCTTTTTTTTCTTCTCTTTGGCTTCATCCTCGCTTTTTTCTTTTGCTTCAATGGTTTTAGCCCACGGGATACACGCACTGTACACGATAGATATGATGGGAATGGAAATGGGCAACAAGGCGTTAGGAGCTTTCAGGCGTTGAAGTACGCTTCACCATCGCAACGCTGTTTGATGTCGCAGGCTGTCCTTTCCGTGCAAGCAAAAAAGTTCTTGTACGAAGAAGACACTTATAATCGCTGGCAGTCTACCAGATTGTGTTCGTTTTGTTTTTTTTGTTTTATTCTTCCCTTTTGTTGGCATAGAACGGATGGGAGACGAGGACCATGATGTATACGATAGCATGGGTTCAAGGACGGGGTGTTTGGTGATAGGAAAGGTTTTTATTTTATCACTTGTTTTTCGGTCGATCTCTGCTTCTGCTCTGCAAAAACAAGAGCATTGAGCGAGCCCATGGCGAAGAGGGAATTTCTAGCATGGCTATCCTGCGAGGGTTATGGCCACATGAGGAGGGAATACACACCACGCCGCAGGTCTGGCGGCTCGGTAGTGGTTGGAGGAGGGCAAGGGGAAAAGGCATCGGGAGTAACAGCATGTATATGTCTATCCATAGAACTCATGCCTAATGCCTATGAAGGAAAACACATCATAACTTGGATAGTTTGAGCGGGCGAGTGAGCACCACATAGCCCCTGAGATGTCAACAAGGAATAATGTGCTAAGCTTAAGAATAATATCATTAAGTTCCTCAAGTCATGTATTGATTGATTGGTTTCTTAGAGATGTCATAAATGTGCATTTGATGTGTATTTTCCATAGCCTACCTATCAAACGTTCAACGCCGTCTATGCATTAATCCTGCAAAGCAAAATCCCAATGGTACCCTTCCTCCCACCCCGTGACACCATCATGCTTGGCCCTTCCTGAAGCGTCTCCAGTGCGTCTACGCCTTGTTTCCCATGATGCAGTCATTAGGCATTCTTTTGCCAAATATCCAGGTAGTCTGACGTCGAAATTTGCCGCTGAAAGAAAAGATTGGAATCTTTCATTCACAGTCCTAACATCTACCAGGTCTGGAGTCACCAAGGGACATATATGAGACCGATCGTACCAGTATGCGCCCGTCAGTCTACAACTCGGATTCAGCTCCATTAGTGGACAGAGCCATGGGGCTACCATTGTTGTTCTGCCTCTGGCGAAGGCGAGCGTTTCCAGGAGGGCGTCGACGAACCATGACTCTGCCATTCACACCAGCTTGGCCGCTGTTCTCGTCGTCATCCTCCGAGTCAGGGTTCTGTTCTGCATAGAGACGGGCTTCGTCGAGCTCGTTAATATCTGAGGGGCGTTCACGCAGCCACTGCATCCTGGGGCCAGAGCGGGCTCTCTCAGAAACGCGGAAACCATAAATGCGAGGCTCGTATATACGCTCACGGCCTAGACCAGGGCCAATATTCTTTGCGTACATGCCGTTGATGAGGCCATCGCCTTCGTTAACACGAGAGCTGGTGGATGACAGCACTTCGATACCGCGCTTAGTAAGGTCATATTCTGGGAAAGTAAGGAGAAAGAGAGAGCCGAAAGTACGACCAAAGAAGGCGCCGTCAACGGTTTGGAAACGGCTGTTGGGTGGGACGTAAACGTCTAAACATGAAGGGCAGAAGAGCTTGACCGTGTCCTCGCCGGGGATATCGGAGAGGCCGACAGGCAGAGTGCGAGCTTGGTCACAGTTTGTCCTGGGGCAGCAGCCAAAATGGCCTAGTTCGTACTTTTCACTCATCTGCTGGATGCCGGCCCTGGAGCAGATAAAGCGTTGGTGGATGAGGCCGTACAGCATCTCGGCAGAGGATTCGATGACGGACAAGTCGCTGGCCATGCGGTGATGCCTCCGCTCGCTGGCTGCTCTAGTCAAGCGTTCTGGGTCTGACTCGTTCTCGTCCTCTTCCTCCTCCTCTTCTTCCTCTTCCTCGTCGTCCTCTGGTTCCACATCCAGGATCATCTGTGAGACAGGGGTACAACGTTAGCAATTCTGGGTCCTTTTTGAGAGAGAGAAAACTGCAACCGTCGACGCGCCCGCGAGACAAAAGATAAACGTACCTCCAATGCTTCCTTGTACATGGCAACCTGGGACTGCAGACCAGTCAAGTTGAAGTCATCCTCGATAAACTCCTCCGAGACTTCGGCAAAGTATTCATGGCCGAGAAGAGAGCAGAAACTGGATATCCAGGACTCGGGGACGCCCGAAGAGGTCGACATGGTGTCGCTATCGTGGCCGTCTCTTTTGTTGTCGAAGGGCAACGGAACGGGTACCAGTTGACAAGGCTGGGCCAAGGGATTGCGCTCGGCAGCGGCGTGGTATAAAACGAATCGCAATGGAGAGGCGAGAAAAATTACAGGTGTTGCGAGGGCGCGGTATCGATATGATAGCTGTATGCAAAGCTACCTCGAGGCGGGGTGATGGATGTTGGTGAGTATTTTGAGGGGCGCAGATATCGCGAGCCACGGGCACAAAGCACCTAAACCTGACCTAACCTACAGTGGAGGGCAAGCACGCGCTACGCTAAAGTCGATCGGTGTTGGTAGGGATGTGCACGCTATTGCGGGATGCGTACCTACTTACCTAGTAGTAGGTGAGGTACCGTGATTTCACCAGAAACAACAGCAGTAGTTGGTTAATGCACCGAAAATCTGTGCATTTTTGATAATACGCTATAAAGAGATACCGTGGCAATGAAGCTTGGAATGTATAACTGAAAAGAAATTTCCTCTTTCGTCGATTGCGCCAGGACGAAGAGTTTTGGTGCAACAGAAATAGAAAGATTTGGTTTCCACTTCTATCTACTACTTGTAACGGTACCTGCTTCGGGACAGGGTTTTGCCGTTTCCGATGCATAGATCTCGCCTTTCATATTCAAGATTCGTAGATAGATGGTGGTAAAAGTGTGACCCAACACAACCAATGCATTAGATGAATGCAGGGCATAACGTCGATCTATTCTCAAATGGAACTACAAAAATTACATATTATGACAAGCTCATCCCGTTACTAACAAACTCATCGCATAAGAACCTCTTCCCATCAATAATAGAGAAATCATGAGCAAAGTTCTATCAACCTTCTCACCATGGAGTCGGCATATATCAAAGACGGTTCCTTTATGCCGATATTTCAGTCAGACAACATCATCAAGAAAGGGGATATCAAGAAAGGGGATATCGAGAAAGGGAATTCCAAGACTGGTAGCAGTAGCCGCGGAATATACCACCACTGAAGCATTTCGCAAGCGATCATTTGAACTCGAGAAGCCTGTTGTCTTTGCCAAAGACCAGGGTTCACCAGCTGCCAATCTACCTGCTTTGGAGAACTGGTTCATGGACGAGGAAGAGCCATATCACACAGCCAACACAAAAACTCCACGGCAGCCTCTATCACGCCACTTCCGGCGCTTTCGCAATCCCATGGTCACTTATGAGATATACGCTCCGTCCCAGAAACAGAAGAACAGCCTCATCATGTTTCGGGATTCTCTTGACCGAGATGTCCATGATGATGCCATTGTGAGGAGTTGGGACAACTGTTTCAATCAGGAGGCTGTGGTTGACGGCGTCGTCGACGAAACCGTCAACAACATAGCCAACAGGGACTTCTATCGATTCACTGCACCTCTCCGTCTTTTCAATAAGATCTACCACTTCAACAAAGTCTTGCTGAGTATGAAGCTCCCAAGAATATCACTCTATATTGCTCAGTGCCCCATAGAGGATCTCCCCAAGGACCTCCAAGATGACCTTCCCACGCCAAAAATCCTCAAATTTGTTGGAAAGGGAGACATATATGGCACCAGCATATGGCTCGGCCTAGTGCCGACATACACACCTCTACACAGAGATCCGAACCCCAACTTCTTCTGCCAGCTTTCCGGGGACAAGATCCTGAGGCTCATGCTACCGAAGGCGGGACAGGCATTATTCGGCGAAATACAAGCTAAAATGGCAAAGACAGACAATGGTCGGCTACGAACGGAGGACATGATGCAGGGCGAGGAACGGGAAAAGCTGCATGATGCTGTTTGGGGCGATAATGAAGCACCAGCAGGGCTTTTTGAGGTTGTGCTGGAGCCTGGCGACTCTATGTTCATCCCTGCAGGCTATTGGCATTCTGTCAAAAGCGTGGGATGGGATGGAGAAGTGAACTGCTCAGCCAACTGGTGGTTCCGATAATGAAACCACCTATATAGCGGGGTCGCAAACTTCTTTGTACATTATTGATGTTGGAATATGTAACATTAGCCTTTACGAGCAGGTCTACAGATGACCCAATTGAGATATCCGCACGGCCAGAGGTGCATCTCACTGCCGCTCTTGACCTCCCATTTGCTCGTGTCTGCACCACAAGACCGCAACAAGGCCTCAACTTCTTCAGGCGTCCTTGTCCGCAGCGCTGAGATGTATCCATCAAACATGAGAACGAACGGTAGAATAGGGATCAAGCACGAGAAGATGAATGTTGCTGGTGATCGCCACTTGAGCGCGAAGAATGGAGCACTAAAGAATGCGCCAATACCCAAGAACGTGACCGCCAACACGCTTGCAAAGGAACGATCTTGCAGTTCGAAGATGGCAAGTCCCTCGCTTGTCTCGACAGTATCTCGCAGGATATCCTTGGCCAGGTCGTCGTCAAAGTGGTGAAACGCCAGGTTGAACAGCCTGAAAGGCTTCGTTCCATCTTCCCTCTTGACGAGATAGTCCGGAGCAGACGACGCATCGACAGAGTTGCGTTCGTAGGTCAACAGTGGATTCTTCTGGGCAACCTGTTCCCAGGCCTCGACATTTGGGTGCAAGTCCGTGAGGATAAAGCGAACAGGATCGGATCCCTGAGACTGAAGGTGCGCGTTGACGGTGCGAGCTATCGAGGGCGTGGGTCCACCGCCGCCAGCACAGAAATCGATGTAAGTGTAATCGGGCAGAGACTTGTTGAGCTGCTTGATCAGGACTTGGGCGCTGAGACTCGCGGGAGATTGGGACTGCAGAGGCGTGTTGGAGAGCCAGGCGCGTGTAAGGCCATCTTGAACGCGAGCACGAAGAAAGGCGGGAAACCTGATTCCTTATTAGTACTCTTGACACTAATATCGCAATTGCGTGTCGTTCTAGTATCCTGAAGCAGCTTGTTCCAGGCTCGGGCAGTTGAAGCTCCTGTAGAGCTTGGTTGGATATTGAGGTTGACGAAGCTCTAGGTACCTTAGTCTAGAGCTGGTGGAGCTTGGTGTCCAAGTACGTACCAAGTTTGATCGTCAATCTCAAAGAGATGGAACCGAGGAACGAGAGGAGCCATTTTCTATGATAAAAGGCTCTGTTCTCTATCCAATTGAATGGTTCACTTGTTGTTAGTTAGGAGTAGATGTAGGAGTTGTATGTCTTTGGTCGGTAAGACGTGAAACTTTGTCGCCGTAAGTGTTACCTATGTCACTCAAAACGATGTCGTCACCATAGGGTAAGTTATTTGCAAACAAAAATATTCACAGCATAAGTTCAGGTAATCAAAAAAGACTTCAAGGTAGCTCGATTGGTTGAAATATATATGAGTGAATAATACTTTGAGTAGGTCGAAAAATCGAATGCAGAAACACTAAATGTTTCTCGTTGTATCATCATGTTTCGTTGTCAACCTCCAAACACCCCTTCCAACTCCTTGCTCCCTGACACGAATAGTCCCCCTAGCCCCATAGACCATCATAGCTTAGAAATGACTTATGTCAATACATCGTAAGTATTAAATGTATATAAGTGATCACAATTACTCAGAGTATGGATGATCCCAAATTATATTAAAGTTAGCCATCTCAATATCCTCGCAGTAAGTGAACGTTTGATATCACAACGGAATATCACAAAGCTTTGCACTAGTAGCGGCTGTTCCAAGTCCAATTGCATGCAGTGATCAAATTTCTGTAGAAATTATTGACTACTTCGTTGGCGCGTCGGTATAAGGATCAAATCCCATACGACGCTTTGCTTCGCTCCGAGCCCTCCACTGTGTTTCGCCAATCAGCCCTGTGGTTGAAGTCTCCTCCAGGAAGAAAGTGAGTATGTGGTCAGGAATAGACAGATGAGATGTCTGCTGAAACTCCTGGAGACTAGCCAGCCGTACCAGCATCTCCATCAGAGATAGAGATGTCGTGATCGCCCCAAATGGCGAACGGGCGACAAAGTTCTCTGTCTCGGCTGCTGTGACTGCTTGCAGAGAGCCCAGTCTATCAGGGCTGTTCAAAGATAGTCTCTTGATTTGGTCGACGACATTCGAGTCTAAAGATCTCCTGTCACGAGGCGTACCCGGCTTTGGTGTCACACACTTCGGCAGCTCGAGCCTCGTCGAACCCACCGAGTCGGTATCGTCGTCTTCCCCTACATCATCTTCGTCATCTTCCTCGTACACCTCGAGGGCCATCCACTCCGGATCGAGATGTGACGGAAATTTCCACTTGAAGAAATGCTCACTGACCGGCATGACATTGCAGTCTTCCAGTACTGGGCGTCCGAGACCCTCTAGAAGTTGCCTGTCGATTTCGGCTTGATCGTCCTCGTCATTCGCCGAAATTGATGTCTCGCTCCTGTCATCATCCTCGAGTCCTTCGAGAAACTCACCGACGCCATCGGTTTCCTGGTGGGCCGGCAGAGCTTGAGTGTCTCGTTTCAAAAGCAAGACTGGTCTTTGCTCGCTGTCAGTGGCGGAACCGATGTTCAAAATCCTGCCTGTATCTGTGTAAAATATCTTGGACAACTGATGTACAGGAATGGATTCGCGAATGCCTGCTCGAGGAATGTCGTCGTATGACTGAATATCATGCTCGTCATCGTGGAGTCGACCGTCGTCAAGGTCTTCGATAACCTCCAGGTGGTATGCGTATTCTCCCCCACCGCCCGATTCAGGAGCTGGAAGGGGGAAATCGCGGTCTTTCAGCGGATTTGCACAGTAGCCTCTCTTACTATCAAAGTAGAAGTCCTTGCGGGTTCTGCAGATACGAACTCGCGCCTTGTGTAATACTTCCTGCCACAGTGGCTTCCGCTCCCCATCCCCTAACCCGTACCCTGTCCTACCGCTTGACGTATCTGAACAGTGACCATTAGTAGAGACTGAGGTGCCTGCAGCTTGAGAGGTGGGGTTTGGCGTCAGTGTGGATGCATGTCCGAGAAAGAGCATGTAGAGCGATAGAGTAAAGACTGGACCAATCTGAACTGGTCTATTTGGATCTTGTGCGAACTGTGTGTCGCCGACGGTGAGCAGTGTGCTGGCCTGCAGCAGTCTGGAAGGTGATATGCCGGCGGGTAGAGATGTGGAAAGACTCTCCCCAGAAGCAGTAATGGCCAACTGTAGCAGCGGGATCTCACGATCGATTCGGTCCAGCAGACCCTTAATGGCGGTGATGATAGCTAGCAGGCTGTCGTGGCTAGCAGGCGGTGAACGTGCCTGGGCATTGTTACTACTTGAGTTTGAGCAGATAGTAGTTGCTGACTCTATGCGACGGCCCAGCGAGACAATGTCCTTATGCAATGATTTCGCAAGGGGAGTTGCTGATTCGAGAAATACATTTCCGCGACCTGACCTAGTTGGGAGTGTTAGAATCGGACTAGGAGAAATAGCTCCAACTAACTAGGTAGTTGTCTAACGTTAAGTTGATGAGCGAATGGGGTGCTTACTTGAACTCGATCAAGTCTATGGCTGGCGAGATGATCTGCGATGGTGATAGGTTAGGCCTCAAGCACACTACCTTAGGTACCCCAGAGTAACGAATGAATAAACGAACGGTATGTCTTATGACGCACCTTTATTTTGCTATCAAGCAAGTTTCTTAACGATTTGAGTTCAGCATGGACAGCCTTGTCTTCAACTGACTTGAGTAGTTTTGAACATTGACCGACGGCATACGAGGATGTCAAGGCGATACCGGAGCGAATGGCATATCTCATGGCTTGAACGCCAACTGTTGCGAGGAACTCATCCATGACCAGGACGTTGGTGACTCGCCTTTATCGAATACTGTATCATGCTTAGAAGCACCGGTAGAAATGTTGATAGAAGAGAAGGGGTTTAGGTCAAAGAGAATACCTACCTAGGTAGACAAACAAAAGATTGCACGTCCCCTTATGAGAGTTCCATGTCGCATTGGATTGGTGGCCGTAGCTCGTTAGCAGCGTTATTCACTGCACGTAACCCAATTGACCGCCAACGCATAGACTAGGTACTACCTACTAGACGGTGTAGGTTTCGGGCACTTACACTGAGTATAGAGGGGCAACCTGTACAGTGCGAGGCTCAAGACCATGCCCCTCGTTGTCAGGTCCTTACCTAGGTACTAAGGTATGTATGGCACGTGCAGCCCTTGCTTGTGGCTGGTGTCGATACCCAGTGGTCCCAGTCTAGCCAGTCCGTCATTGGGCTTGAACTCACTCAGACGATGAGATGAGTCAAAAGACGAGTCATAAGGCTAATACCTAATATACAAACACATTGTGATGTGTCCTGGCAAATGCCTCGAGTTGCTTGTAACAGTAAACACTTGATTCTGCCTGTTCCGTCCCCATAGATGTACGTGTGAGTTGATGAGCACGCACAGTATCATCCCCTGAACTACCTTACACTCAGGGCATACGGTGCAAAAGGTTCCAGGCCCTGCAAGAAAACATGAGACTGGAGAGGAGTAGGTATGCCAAAATAACGTGGCAAAGATGCTCCCTAAGCTTAGGCTAAATTGCCCAAGTTTTTTTTCGTCACTAAGAATAAAGGTCGTACCTTGCCAGGACAGTTGGTCCCTCGTCATGATACCCATAGCGGGGCAGTAATTTTCGCAGTCTAATAAACTGGTTCTTTGCCTCCCCCCACCAAGCAAAACACAACCTAGGAACCTAGGTAAGGATATTCACAGAATCAACATAAGTTGTTGGGCGACTTTGGTGCCTAAAACTCATCTTTTACAGACTAAACTTGATATCTCTGCCGGGCCGAGGGTTAGGATTTATTTAACTCCCTCCCATGATTCTCAAAGAACTTGGCATAATCTCATCGCTTGATAATCGAAAAGAAAACACACAAGCCCCATTTTCCACAGACAGGTTGCTTGCATACCTACTGGTAGGGCCTTTTTAAATCCGCAACCCCATCCAGACCTTAACAAGTGATCGCAGAACCCTCTCTCCTCTACCTTACCTACTCTCCCTCCTCCACCCCCCACTACGCGACACATTCCACCGCCGTTAAGCACATCAAAATGGCGACACCTAATTCTTGGGAGGATGATCCCGCTGCTCAGGATGAGAACCTCGCTCAGCAGGCCCAGCAGCAGCTCAACATGAACAACCCCGCCCCCGCGCAAGGAGGCTTCCGACCTGGCATCGCCTCTTTCCAGCCTGGTGCTGCTTCATTCCAGCCCGGCCAAGCATATGGAGGATATGCACCTCAATACCAGCAGCAGCAGCAACAGCAATACTATCAGCAAGGCTACTACCCCCAATACGGTGCTCAGCAGGGCTACAACCAGTACAACCAGGGTTACGGTGGTTACAACAACCAAGGCTACGGTATGACACTTGCGCCCAAAAAAAAATTAAAAAAATCCACAACCCGCCGAGATCCGTGACTATGACATACTAACACAAAGCAGCAGGTGGTGGCTATCCCCAGTATGGCCAACAACAGCAGCAGCAACAACCTCAGCAGCCCGCTGCTCCCACGATTGCTCAACGACCTGCCGCCGATGCTCCCGCTGCTGCACCCAGTCAGCCTGCTGCCGCTACTGCCCCTAAGCCCAAGGTGATCAGCATCAGCGGCGATGCTTCTGGTCCCAAGCCCAAGACGAAGGTTCTCTCCATCTCAGGAACCGGCGCTGCTACTCCCGTCAAGCAAGAAGAACCCCCCAAGGCTGAGCCTACCGACAAGCCCGAGGCTGGTCAGAAGGCCGCAGCCGCTAAGGCCATCGAGAAGACAGGCGAGAAGGCCGGTAAGGCTGCCACCGCTAAGACCTCTGGTAAGACCTCACCAAGCCCCGGCTCTGGCCGCAACAGTCCCACCGCTGGTGAGAAGAAGGCCGCCGCCCGAGAAGTCGATGCCGTCGAAAAGGAGCAGGCCGCCGATGTAGACCAGGAGACTCTCAAGGAAATTTACGGCAAGGAGCACGTCAACATCATCTTCATGGGACACGTCGACGCCGGAAAGTCAACTCTTGGTGGCTCGATCTTGTATGCTACCGGTATGGTTGACGAGCGAACCATGGACAAGTACAAGAGGGAGGCCAAGGACTTGGGCCGCGAGTCTTGGTACCTGTCATGGGTCATGGATCTGAACAAGGAGGAGCGAACACAAGGAAAGACCATCGAGGTTGGCCGTGGTTTCTTCGAGACCGAGAAGCGTCGTTACAGTATCCTCGATGCCCCCGGCCACAAGATGTATGTTCCCAACATGATTGGAGGTGCCTCTCAGGCCGATGTTGGTATCCTCGTTATTTCCGCCCGAAAGGGTGAGTACGAGACAGGTTTCGAGAGAGGTGGACAAACCCGTGAGCACGCCATGCTGGCCAAGACACAGGGTGTCAACAAACTCATCGTTGCCGTTAACAAGATGGACGACCCCACCGTGGAGTGGTCTCACGAGCGATACCAAGAGTGTACCACCAAGCTCGCTCAGTTTCTCAAGGGCACTGGCTATAACCTCAAGACCGATGTTTACTTCCTACCTATCGCCGCGCAGCAAATGATGGGTATCAAGACCCGCATCCCCAAGGATGTCGCTCCCTGGTGGGATGGTCCCGCGCTGCTCGAGTATCTTGACAGCATGAAGGCTCTCGAACGCAAGGTCAACGCCCCTTTCATGTTGCCCATCAATGGCAAGTACCGTGATCTTGGTACGATGGTGGAAGGCAAGATTGAGGCTGGTGTTGTCAAGAAGGGTATGAACATGATCATGATGCCCAACAAGACCAACGTAGAAGCTGCTGCCGTCTACGGCGAGCAGGAAGAGGAGGTTCAGCTAGCTCAGTGTGGTGACCAAGTGCGAATAAGGCTCAAGGGTATTGAGGAGGACGATATCTTGCCTGGATTCGTGCTCTGCTCGCCAAAGAGACTGGTGCACACTGTCGCTGAATTTGAGGCCCAGATCCGTATCCTGGAGCTCAAGAGTATTCTGACTGCCGGTTTTAACTGCGTGCTGCATGTCCACTCCGCCATCGAGGAGGTAACATTCGCAGCCCTTCTACACAAGCTTCAAAAGGGAACAAACCGCAAGAGCAAGAACCCCCCTACACACGCCAAGAAGGGCGACAGTATTATTGCCCGTATGCAGGTGATTGGCGGAGCAGGCGCTGTGTGCGTGGAGAAGTTCGAGGACTATCCCCAGATGGGTCGCTTCACCTTGCGAGACCAGGTAGGCTTTATTCACCCCCAGTCCCAACGTGCCTATTCCCCATTCTACTAACCCCATACTTTTGGGTGCCTCGTCCCCAGATGGCCAAGAGACCACTGCCGTCAAGGCGTGGCGGCAAGATTCATGGGGAGTGCCTCAACACTCGGATATCAGATTGCTAACATGATATTCCCACAGGGACAAACCATTGCTATCGGCAAGATTACGAAGCTCATCTTCAATGAGGCTTAAATGAATGATGATTGTTTTCGATCCACGCACAGTTGCGATTATGTGAGACCGATAAAGGTCACGCCATGAGCAAAAATACAGGGGAAATGTAATGGACATTCACCACAATCATCTTCGCAAATCATCACGGTTTCGACGGCTTGGCGCTGGGGAAGTTACAGGCTTGCCAGGAACGCGGTGCCGGAATTATATGATGGTAGGAAGACCGCTTGTGTTACCCGCCAGAGGGACATCGAAAGTGATGACATGAAAGAAGAGAAATTAGGTGATATTATGATGGCTGCCATACATTATCCGTACTTCAAGTGTATATAGACAAGCAAGTGAGAAAACAAAAAAGGAGGATGAAGGGATCATGACACACTATTTTTGCCTTGCTCATGTGCGGTATGGATGGCGTCTTGATATAGCAAATAAATCATGACTCACACGTTCAAGATAAATGTCATTCTTTGAAAGAGAGCTAGCTGAAAGCCAGATGTTGGAAACAATGTTGTTTTTGAAACCAATAGGATAGACGAAAAGAATAAGGTCCATAAAAGGGCACAGAAAACACGGCATGTGTGCTTATAGTAGCTACTCAACGCGGCGATACACACTGAGGGCCAAAGCAGCTCAGGCAAGATCATGATACTGAGACAGGAGGGGAAAAGGTGAAGGATGGACGAAAATAACAAACCGAGAAGTTATCGTCCACCTGAGGTCTGAGTCGAGAGGCAGCCCATGATTAGAGGAAAAGTTAGAGCTGGTGAATCATGTAAAGCATAGGCTCGGCAAGAAGAGAGATTTCGCCGTCATCTCTTGACCCGTCTTAGAAATCTGCATCAAGTCACGATAATTTGACAATCTAGGCCTTAGTTCACGATACGTGACCCCAGTCTCCTGCTGCAAGATATTGCAGGGATCTCGATTTTGATGGACGGTCTCCGAGGTCAGTTAGTGGACGGCAACGGGACGGAGACCCAAAGGAGGATATTTGCATGGGTATGAAGGCGTTTGGTTGATGGGCTATCATGGTCGAGGGGTTGGAGCAAGGAAGTTTGTTAGCGAGGTTACGAGCACGAAGAAAAGTCGGGACGGTTCAAAGAAAGCGTTACAGGACGCTACATCATTGTTCCAGAGTTGAGAAGCGGTGACCGAATGGAATTCCGAGATGAGTATGGGGAAGAATGATGCATATCCATATCCATGTAAGAAAGGGAACAGATACGTATTGCGGTTGCGGGTGCGGTTGCGGATCCCGGTACGGCGCTGGCTGGCTGGCAGCGGCCCAGCGGATCGGGAGTTGGGGGAGTGATGGATGCATCAGGATACGGTAGAAAACTGTAGGTCGTGTTGATTCCAATGTGAGTGAGCCCCGGTAACACAACGGTGTCGTTACGGAAGTACTTTCGGAAGGTTGCCGAGAGGACGGAGGTGTACGGAACACCGTTGGGTTCTAGGTGGATCAGCTTTGGAAATACTGATTGATGCCAGGCCATACAGCGGTTCCTGATATTGCATTATCATGATCAAACCTGAAGCAATATGCAGTGCCCAGGATCAAGGCAGTCGCGAACTGCGCTGATAATTCATGGGAATTTGTAGGTCGGGCGGACGGGGATATCAGTTTTACTGCAATAGACGCACAGCAGTGATCGACGCTACGACCTATATCAGTTTATTATCTCAAAAGATAACATGAAGTTTAGCATGTATGTATGGACAGGGACCTACATCGCAAGCTTGATCAAGGTGCGCGAGAGTGGTACACATCGCATACCGGAGGCATACGGAGGAGACGGAGCCGGGAGACGGAGCACGATAGTCAGGAAGTTAGCCGAAACATGGTAGGCAGGCGCCCGCAACGGGAGTATGTAATAGTCGTACCGGGTGTGACATTATCCCTAAACTTTGATGTGCTTCTCTTGTGAGAAGAAGAGCCCCCGCAACCCCATTTCCCCACGTAGTTCTTGAGCCCCAAAAACGTAATTTAGATGGAGGCTCTGAGCGGAGAAACGGTGAGAAACGGACACTCGGATAATGTCGGAATCTTCAGAGAGACGGTTTGAAAAGGTGAGAACCGGCAGAGGGGTGTGTACATTCAAGGTGAGCACGAGGCCAATCACAGTTGCCGATCGTAAAATTCGAGTCATGTGGAGAAAGGCAGGGAATGCAGGTTCTGGTCTGTACGTCACCTAGATCCCGGTAGAGGCTACCCACGGGAAGCTTTTTGCATTATCGTGACTTTCTGCTGTTTTGCCTGACAACTGATACTGACCGACGAGATGAGTTGCGGGGCGAAGCAAAAGAGGAGCACAATCGAGTCCAAGGGTTCAGTGACACAGGTCACTAAGCCAGGCCCTGGGATTCTAGTTCAATAGATCGAAAATTTTTCCAGTCATGACTGATCTTTGACTGGGTAACTGGAGTCATGTGCAAAGTCTGTTCTAAAAGTATCCCCAGGCTGATGTTGAAAGGGGTAAGCGAGAGTGCCAGAGTCTAGAAGCCTCCACATTGTTCAGAGCTGAACACCGACAATCCATCCAAGGTGACGGAAATAGAGTCCCAGTTGAATGTCGTGTGTTGGTTGGTGGGTGGGTGAGAAATTGAGAAGACGCAAACGATGATCGTGATCTAAGAACAGAAGTGAAGTGAAGTGGAAGAAACAAAGGTAACTTGGACTCATCTGCTGGTATTTTAAGGGAAGGAAGGCACTGCTCTAATTTGCGAATTACCTTATATCAGCAGGTTAACAAAACCTTCATTCTCTACTGTAGGTAATGCTTCAGTGCTGGAAGAGAAGCTAGGTGTAAGTTGACGGGTTCCCGATGGCGCCTGCAGGAGATCATTCAAGTTCTGGGGGATAAGGGGAAGGTACAACTCTCGGTTTTTTCAGCGGTGGGAATACCTGACCCCAAACAATAAAGCCTGTCATTGGTGAATCGCGGGGTAGACCCGACACCAGGATAACTTAGCAGGAGGTGCAACCATACCTACTACCTATTGAGCTCATTGTATCTGTCATTGACAACCCGGTTCATTCTCACTTACACCATCAGCAAACAAGGCATGCTTTCATCCAACATCTCAACTTCGGCCTCCTACGTATTAGCTACCCAATGTATCTTGCCTTACCATGTATGGTGACTCTTCCGGTTCGAAGCACATGTCAGTGCCAGCAGCTGGAGCTACACCAATCTTGCACTTTGTCGTCCCATAATAGTTTGCAGCTTGAATCCAGATACATGCCATATGCTCTCCATTCTCGCCTGCGGAGCCGTAGCGTCAGCTTGATCCTTTTCTCTCCGTGCCGTATCCACAGTCTCCCTGTTTGTTCCTGTCTGGTGACCAGCGAGTTTCAGCAGCACAGACATCGTATACCGACGGGTTTGAGGTGAGGCTCGGTGTTGTCGCTCTTTTCTGCCTAGGTACCTCCCTCTTCTCCGCAATCTGGATCTCAGCCCTAGCTTGTTCACCTTGAGTTATCCCCCTTCTGCTCCTTACCGCTTCCCATCCCCAGAGGCAGCCTTGGCGAGTTTGTTTCTCCATGATCTGTTTTTGGTCTTTTCCTCAAATTTCATAGTCTGCTGACTTGTATGGAAGAGAGACAGCACCGGTCAGCGTAAGCGTTACAGCACGTAACCCAATGGTTTTGATGCAGATTGGTTTCCCGCCTTTACAGTCTTGGCTTTTTTTCTACTAGGCCCCGGGGAGTAAGAAAACTTCTGACATCAAGCCAAGGTGCCAAAATTAGCTGGCTCAAGGTCTGCTGAAATGTACCAAACCTATCAAAGTCTTTTTGTCATTTAGGACAGAGTCCTCAAGTTTTTCTTGCCTCCCCTTGCCAAGATAAAGTACTATGACAATTAGTCGCCAATGAGGTGTAACATTGGCCTCCAAATGCCAACCCATGTACAACATGTACAGCTTTCCTTCACCATCCACTACGAGCAGGCAGCTAAACGAGTAAGGAAATATCATCATCTGTATTGCATGTACCAATCCAAAAGACAACCCAGGACCAACAAACCCCCTTGTCCAATTGGACGCACCCTCGCGATAAAGACCAACGAGGGTTGCAGGCCTCACTCCTAGTCCCGAAACCTAAAGGAATTCAATGTCCGAATACCTTGTCAACTTGAACCCTCGAAGAGCTCATTGATAACTATCCCCGTACTGTCCCGATGATAGTGAGATATGATGATAACTGCGACCCGGCCCTTGCTAGGAGTTACGAGTCGGCAAGGGCACGGTTATGTAGGGTAGATGGCCCGGACCACAGAACATACAAGCATAGGATTTCAATTAGATATGGTTGCCAACATCGACGTCAACAGCGAGTCGTATAATTAACCGACAGTGCTGAAGCATGTACGTACCTAGATATATGCATGCATGCAAAACGAGGTCTAGAAAGTATTCAATGTGTAATTGAAATGCAGCCGAGTCTCTTGTCCCGGAATATCGCGGGCCTCGCTCGTGTCGCTGTGGTATTTTAGTTTGGGGCCTGGGACCGGCGATCATGACGACACATTTGCTGAAAATGCATCACGAACAAGACGATAGCCTCACGACTCGGACAGTGAGGAAAAGAGCTGGGAGATTTTTGTGAATTTAGCTGTCTAGTCTCTAGAACTCTGAGGCGGTTACAGGTGAGATTTGGAGAATTTGCAGTACTCAATCAGGCGGCTGCAAGCCCGTATATAAGAATATCTGGAGGGAAAATACTTACTTACCTACTTTGCACATTGCCTTAGGTACCTTGCATTATAGTACTGTACCGTCATGGTTGTCATCACTGTTTCCTCCCTTTGATCCCTTTACCCTCAACAACGTGATTATCAGCTGCTTGCTTGCCATTCAATCTTCACCACCACCACCACCACCTCAAGGAAAAGAGATCAACCGTCTTGGGGAATCACAGTGATCCTACCGTACCGTACCGTGCCGTATCTTGCCGTCACAGCAACGTCAATTCGATACGTCCAGAAGTAAAGGCGTTATCCGCACGGCATCATCCACATCCACATTGAGGACAGCAGCTCCAACCAAGGATTGGATCCCTTCGTCCATTTGCTTTTGCTATGTACCCAGTTGTTTTGGTTATGTATTTTCCCCGTTATTGAACACCTTGACCACCTAGACCACTGCTATCGTCGTTGTCGTCTTCCGGCATCTTCCTGGATTTGGGCCTTAGTCTTTAGTCTTCCCCGCCAAAACCTTGACGCTTTGCTCATTGTTCAAAGAGTTTGGACCGGGGTTGGGTTACGTTTCGTGACCCCCTCCGTCCCGCAATATCCCATCATTAGAGCTGGCTTCCAGATCGTGTCTTCGGGTACGGCCCCAAATTCAAGCCCAGGCCAAGGTCCAGGTGTCCTATCCCGTCACCTTGTACCAAGACCAAGAGGTCTCTTCCGGTATAATATCGTGCCCGTCACCTGCAACGCCTCGCCGGCTCCACTACGCGCTTGTCTCTGCCAGTCACAGCCTCACTCCCCATCCGTCCCCGTCCCTATCCATCCTCGGGTCTGACCCCGGCAAGCGGACGCTATCTATCTTGTGGAGGAGCACACCGCGAACCTCACACCCCAGGGCGTACACTACCAAATCTCGAGCTGCTCGTGAAGCTTTTATAAAAGCCATGAATGACCCCGTCAAAAGAAGTGCTTCTCTCTATTCAAATCAACTTCTCAAAGGTCCAAGCACACAGATCAAGGCTTCAGGAACCGGTTTATTCAAGAGTAGGTCTTGACTTTGTCCCTCCATTGACAGTTGAGCTGTCTTGTCATGATACCCTCACACGACTACTCCCATCTGCCACTCTCTCACTCTCTATGACGGTGCACCAAACAAAACGGCTACCGTTGCACGAGTTTGAAAAAAAAAAAACATTACTGACTTTATCGCAGTGCTTCCCAACAACGTTAACAAGACCTCCCTCCACCCTACCGGTGTTACGTACGTTTCCTCATGATACTTGATCAGTCACACACGGACGGGTTTCACTAATACGGGCTTTACAGTCCTCACCAGGAGCACACCGAGCTAGAACAGGAGCTCCACGACAAGGCTCATATCGATTATGACCGTGTCGCCATTGTAAGAAGCTCCCCAGTCAACAGCGAAATAGATTGTCACTAACATGTGATTCCTCAGATTCCCAACCCTTCAGTCGCTGCCCTCTACGAGGATGCTCTTGTCTACGAGACCGGTACTGCTATCACCTCCAGCGGTGCCCTGACTGCCTACTCTGGCGCCAAGACTGGCCGATCTCCCCTTGACAAGCGAATTGTCGAGGAGGCTTCTTCCAAGGACAACATCTGGTAAGTGATAACCCTGATAGCGGCAACAGAGTTCCGTCTGTTGCGCAAATGAATCGTCATGAGCAGACAAACTAACAAGAGAACAATAGGTGGGGACCTGTCAACAAGCCCATGACTCCTGAGGTAAGAATTCAACCGGCAATTTCTTGATACATTCTACACGATCGGATCGTTTATGACTACTTGGCTGTGGCGTGGCATCAAGCTTGACTCCTGTTTCCCAGCGCTGGGAACACGAGAAAACTTGCCCATCACGAGCTTTACGCCCTCAACCAAGACGAGCGAGCCAAAACAAATCGTCGAGACCCGCGCCGGAAGAGCATCTCCATTCCAGCGACTTCAATTGGCTTTCCCCCGAGGATACCCGGAGCATGAGCGTCATGGCTTCGATGGCTTGTCCACTGGGGCTTATTCTCTTACCCAATTGCCTGGTCGCTGGTTGGTAGATGCTTGGCCGAGGACTTGTCTAGTGGTTCATTGGCCTAGCGCTATTGGACCTGGTTCGCTTGTTCCCCTGGTCTTTCCGGGGATGGTCTAGAGAAGTTGAGGGAGGGTGTCATGGGATCGGCAATCGCTGGGCCTTGACCCCGCAAAGACCTCACACGCTCACCTTCCCCTCTGGCTGGCAATTGCTCACGGCTTCAGTCCGAGACACCAAGTCCCGTCCCCCGAAGTCTTCGGCCGTGACAAGCCCCTCTTTTCTCCCCGTCCACGATTTTTCCCGACACGGCTGCCCTTTACCATTTCTGGAAAGGCTGCCGTTTGTCATGTTCCCATGGATGATCTCATTGCACAGCTTCAGCTTTGGAAACAATGACTGACAATATTATCACTACAGGTCTGGAAGATCAACCGAGAACGTGCTGTCGATTACCTCAACACACGAAGCCGTATCTATGTCATCGATGGTTTCGCCGGCTGGGACGAGAAGTACCGTATCCGAGTTCGAGTTATCTGCGCCCGTGCCTACCATGCTCTCTTCATGCGAAACATGCTTATCCGACCTTCACGAGAGGAGCTCAAGGACTTCCACCCCGACTACACCATCTACAATGCCGGCAAGTTCCCCGCCAACAGATACACCGAGGGTATGACATCTGGCACCTCCGTTGCCATCAACTTTGAGCAGAAGGAGATGGTCATCCTCGGTACCGAGTACGCTGGTGAGTTTATTTCCTTCCTACCTTCCATGCCTGCGTGAATCAGAGCTATCAGACTTTGAGGCACACCCACATCAACTGACTTGATGCTAACCTCTCAAAAGGCGAGATGAAGAAGGGAGTCTTCACTGTCCTCTTCTACGAGATGCCTATCAAGCACAACGTCCTCACTCTCCACTCCTCTGCCAACGAGGGCAAGAACGGCGATGTCACACTCTTCTTCGGTCTCTCCGGAACTGGCAAGACCACTCTCTCCGCCGACCCCAACCGAGCTCTCATTGGTGACGACGAGCACTGCTGGTCCGACAACGGTGTCTTCAACATCGAGGGAGGTTGCTACGCTAAGACCATTGGCCTGTCCGCCGAGAAGGAGCCAGATATCTTTGGCGCTATCCGATACGGTTCCGTCCTCGAGAACGTTGTCTTCGACCCTCTCACCCGTGAGGTCGACTACGACGATGCCACTCTCACTGAGAACACACGATGTGCCTACCCCATCGAGTACATCTCCAACGCCAAGATTCCTTGCCTGTCTCCCAACTCCCCCTCCAACATCATCCTCCTCACATGCGACGCCCGCGGTGTTCTCCCCCCTATCTCCAAGCTCGACCGCAACCAGACCATGTTCCACTTCATCTCTGGTTACACCTCCAAGATGGCCGGTACTGAGGACGGCGTCACCGAGCCCCAGGCTACCTTCTCCAGCTGCTTCGCCCAGCCCTTCCTTGCTCTGCACCCCATGAAGTATGCCAAGATGCTTGCCGACAAGATTGAGACTCACAAGGCCAACGCCTGGCTCCTCAACACCGGTTGGGTCGGTGCCGGTTTTGCTCAGGGCGGCAAGCGATGCCCCCTCAAGTACACTCGTGCAATTCTCGATGCCATCCACTCTGGCGAACTTGCCAACGTCGAGTATGAGAATTATGAGGTCTTCAATCTCCAGGTTCCCAAGACCTGCCCTAACGTCCCCTCGGAGCTTCTCAACCCCTCCAAGGCCTGGACCGCTGGCGAGGATAGCTTCAAGACCGAGGTTGTCAAGCTGGGCAAGCTCTTCCGCGAGAACTTCACCAAGTATGAGAGCGAGGCCACCGAGGACGTTGTCAAGGCTGGTCCCGTTGTCTAAGAAGAGGAAGAATGAGAGAAAAAAGAAGAAAAGGGAAAGCGATTTTTTTTTTGCGATTGGCCATGACAAATTCGAGCAACTGTTTATCATCTGGGACCGGCGTCATTACATGGCGGCCATCAACCGGCTGCCCTCATCTTTTTTTGTCCAGGGATTTCTTATATAGCACGAGATTGTGTGTAATGTGAGCATGAACAAGGCTTTAACGATTTCTGCAATAGAAAAGCATTTACCATTGATTTCTGACGTCCCTTGTGCGTATGATTCGGTGACTTCAAAGATGCTGAAGGATTCTTATATTCCCCACTGCCTAAGGTGAAGGCCAAACGAGACACATTTGACGTACGCAAAGGCATAGATAAAGCATCAAGCTACCACTCAGCGAAATTCTGTGCATCTATCTACCTAGGAGATCTCCTAGAACAATCAGATCCGTCGAAACATCCTTTCAACAATGCTTCTTTGGTGCCCCCCAGCAGCAAGTTGTGCTCACCCTGTTCCAAAATCGAGTGCCCGACGAAGTCGATAAAATCTTCCTTCATAGCTTGACCACTTATCCGCTCCGGAGCTCCAATTTACCAAGCGGCAACCGGAGAAGCAGTGTCAGCGCCCCAAGCATCTCCAGCACCAGCCTTACCGCCGTCGTCCGCACCCCAAGCATCCCCGCCGCCAGTGTTGCCGTCATCACCACCACCTCCCCAAGCATCTCCGCCAGGGGCATCGCCAGCATTGTTGCCAGCATCCTCTCCCCAGGCGCCGCCAGCGTCACCAGCCCCGGCGTAATCGTTGGGGTCGAAGTCAGAATCTGCCTCAAACTTCAGATTGTTGCGAGCTTCACCCTCGGGAACGTACTGCTGGAGGAAGTCAGGGATCTCCTGATTAGTCTCCAGGAGTGTTCGGGTGAGAACACTGGCCATCGGCTCATCACGCTCTGAAAGAAAAGACGTGGCCACACCGCGATGGCCGATGCGACCAGTTCGGCCTGGTCATGTTAGTTAGGGAGTTCTAGATAGCAGAGGATAATCTTACCAATCCGATGAGTGTACTCCTCGATGCCGCCGTAGTCGATGGATGGCATGTCGTAGTTGATGACATGCAGGACATTCTGCACGTCAATCCCACGGGCAGTCACTCCGGTAGCAATGAGAATGGGCGCGTTTCCAGAGCGGAAAGCCCGCATCGCGGCCTCTCGCTCCTGCTGGGTCCGATCACTGTGCATCGATGTGACCGGCAAATGCATGTTGAACAGAAAGTCGTCCAGGTTGTCAGCAGCCTGGCGACTGTTCACGAAAATGATAGTACGAATGCCATGCATTTCCTCAAGTAGCTTGACTAGAAGCTCCTTCTTTTGGGGGGCTTCGGCCTGCAGCACAATTTGCTTGATGTTGGAAGTCGTGCTTCCGGCACGGCCAACACGGAACCGAACATGAGAAGCCGCGAGATAGTTTTTGGCCAGGTCACGAGCGGCCTTGGGGAACGTGGCAGAGAAAAGGCTAAACTTGACGTTGCCCTCATCCTGTTCTGTTGCATGATTAGTTTCTGATCATCTGCGTATGCATATGGTTCTGCTTACCACCACCAGACAAGATTGGGTTAAGCTCCTCGGCCCAGTCATCATTCAGGAGTTCGTCGGCCTCATCAATCACCATGTAACGCAGGCGTCGCAGGGTCAAGACTCTAGGGCGCTGAATAAAGTCCACCAGGCGCCCAGGTGTTCCGATCAGGACATCGCATCCTTTCTGCAGAAGACAGGTCTGCTCCTTTACAGGAACACCCCCATAAACGACACCGGGACGTAGCATGGTACGGTAACAAAGCTTACGAGCTTCGTTGAAAATTTGGACCGCCAGTTCACGAGTGGGAACCACAATGAGCACAAGCGGCTCAGCAGTGACTTCATCAAGCCCCTCACGGAAGGTCAAGGGGTTGGGGCGAAACGCAGCAAGCTTCTTGGCCTTGCCCATGAGCTTGCTGAGAATGGGGATAAGGTACGCAGCAGTTTTGCCGGATCCTAAATGCAAATTAGTGATGCCGGTAAGCACCTCAGGGGCCACACATACCTGTTTGCGCGATGCCAATGACATCGTGTCCCATTAAGATAGAGGGAATAGTGAACTTTTGGATGGGCGTCGGGTTCTCATAGCCACAAAGCTCGATGTTCTCGAGCATGGCGGGATGGACGCCAGCGTCCTTGAAGGAGCCGATGGGGTCGATTTTGGTCGGACCCTCCTGCTGAACCTCAATGCTTTCAATTCTATGACAATGTTAGATGACAGGCAAGCTAGCATCATGTATCAACTTACTGAGAGAAGTCGAGTCCAACTCGGTCGTGGCGAGTAGTGGGATCTCCAAACAATTCGAGCTCGAGCTCAGGATACTTGGGACCGACATCGCCATACTCATCCTGCCAGGCATAGGCACGAGCGTTACAACCCCACTGCTGGTCACCGCCACCGGCAGTCATGGAGGAATAATCAATGGCCTGGGGCTCAGTCCATTTTCCCTGAGACGCATCGTAACCCTGAGTGCCAGGAGTTACGGATTGGTCCTTCTGATCGGCGCTAGGGAGTGCTTCGCTCATGGCAGCGGTACCGAAAGTGTCCGCCATGGTGATGTTTCTGTGAATGTATAGTTAGATGGATGTTTCAAAGATAATGGAACCTGCGGAATGGAGAATGAGAAATTGAATGACTGACTTCGGAGTTGGAAAGCCTCGAAACGAGAGTGGCTGATTCAGATAGGCAGGCCGAAACCAAAGATAAACAAGGTGCTTTAAGAAGGAAGGTCAGCCAAGTTCCAACTCGAGTTGAGGAATCGCGCGCAATGTGAGAAGCAGACAAGAAAAAGGTGAAAGGTAAAATAGCCGTGAGGAGAAGAGAAGAAATAGCCCAAAACACGACAGGAGAGGGAGATGATGAGGTAAACAAGAGGAACATACCAGGTAACAACTTCCTGACAAAACAATAGAGACTGCAACTCTTTGCAGCTCTCTTGATGTTATAGTCGAAGGAGAAAAAGAGATATATGACTCTTCTCAGGCGAGGGCGAGATGAGCAGTAGCCTGAAAGTGAAGTCGAAATGCAGATGTGAAGAAGGAGGGTGGAGAAGGAAAAGAAGAGAAGAGAAGAGAGGTTGAGGAGTGGCTATTTGTACTTCTTTCTGCACCGACTGTGCGCGCTGTGAATCACGGGCTCTTCAGGAACCTAATGGAAGGCATCAGATGGAAGGAAGTGCCCGCAGAGATGAATTGCTTCTTGTTTACCGTTCGAGGCAGGTGCCCGTGTCAGAGGGTAGCAGCTTGCCGGCCGGCTGCCACTGCCATTGCCAATTTACCTTACCTCCTGCAAATGGATCTGAGGAACATAACAAATGGAGAATGTATCTAATAAGATTGGAGGCTCAAGCCCCTAGGAGTAGAGATTATTTCCTGGGAGCGAATACGTAGAAGGGTTATTCTGAGAGTGTTCACTCTTGCTATTTCGCAGTTTGGGGTTGGTTCAAATCTATAAAGCTCTGGTGTCAAGTTGTAGATTGACGTTTGACGAATTGAGGAACAATATTGATACCTTGTCACATTCACTTGATATATTGCTAGTGAAATCAATGGCCTTCATTTTGTTTTGGTGATTGTGGCCTTACTTCTGCATATCTGCCATCGAATGCTTACAACAAAGTTATGCTTGTGCCATGAATACGTTGCTGTTGAGATAACACCATCGCAAAAGGAAGCGCTGGCACGCTGTATGCTTTAGGATTTTAGGGAACTGCAGTGATACAGGACCAAACAATATTGAATTTATCTCTATAAGATTATCACGTCTTCAAAGTTGGAGGAACTTGATGGGTTTGTTCTAAAACACTCAAACACCAAATATTACGCGATCGGCATACTGTAGCTACTAAGGTACCTCAGGGATGTAGGTAGTGACCCGTTTAGATACCTAGGTAGGTATTCTTTGATTGGCCCAGACGTGTTCAGGACAAACAAGAAATCCGGATCTTGGTACTATCACAAGTTACACAGCTCAATGTAGACAAGTCTTGCTTGCAGTGATCACCCAAAGTTATCACTCACAACAACTCTAAGCTCAGACAGGGTTGGCGACTATTTCCACGTAAGAAAACGGTCGATTTTATTATGAGATCAGCTTGAACCCTTCACCAGAGGCTCAGGAGATCCTGGGTATCCATTGCCGTCGAACTTTCATATGCGCCCATTCCATCTTGAAGAACTTTGTCGAGGCCAGCTGCCGCTCGACCAGTAGCACCACCCTCCTTTTTTGCTTGGTCTGTACCCTTCAGCACTGCCTCCAAAAACCTTCGCTCAAATACTCGTTGTCTGGCATCCCGACTGGGATACATTTCCCCCTCTTCGTCTCGTCGAGTACCATAAAGATTGAGATATTCGAATGCATTCGAGTCTTGTGGGATTCGGTATAAGTTGTCCCAAATCTCTGACTCGTCCTCGGGAATCTCAGCTTCAGGCCGAAGACCAGCTTCCAAGAACCGTGATAGCATTGCGATTTGTCGGGCATATGTGGAAGCATCTTTTGCCCGTAGACCAGATCTTGAGCCAGAAGACCATCCGGCTTTTGGGGTTGTCAATGCCCAACCCATCATGGCACAGAAACTGTTTAGGGTCTTTACCCAACCTCCGGGACATATGATCAAGTCGTTCCCTGCAACATCCAACATCCATTCCATTACACCAAGAGAGTCATTGCTGATGTCCGCTGAGAGGTGTGTCATACCCGCCCGGATAAACATGATGGCTTGCTCCACACTGTGTCTGACCTCTTCTGCGGGTAGCTCTCTGAAAAGCTTGAGAAGTTGGCTTCTAACTGGCGTCGAGCTATCTGAGATGAGTGGAAGCAGCTTGGCGAGAACCGCATGTGTTCCCACTGGATTAATAGGGGGTTCTGCTGAAAGCTGTGAAGTAAGATAGGCCAATGCTTCTCGTCTTTGCTTGTCTGACTTTGAAGAAGAGGCAAGTGAGAGATTATGTTTGAATTGTTGAACGACATCCGGTGCGACTGTTGAGAGTGACTGATGCCCCATCACAATAGCTAGGACCCATCAGCAAATTGAAGAGGAACATACGCAAATCTCCTCACCCTTTGACTTGAAACTTGTATCTGTGAAATTGGACGCTTTTGGCTTATCCTTCCCCACCTTGAACTTCGGTTTCTATATCTTGCTGGTGAGTTGCACTTCAACAATTCATAGGTAGTGGTTGAAAGCATACCTGGAAGTCCTTTTGCTTCTCGCGCTTCTTCTTGTTGCTGGAACCCATGATGTCGGTTGGTCGAGACTACTATGACAGATGTGTAGAAATACAGCACAATGTCAGGTCAATCACAGGATAATATTTGTTTATTCGGAGTACTGAGGTTTAGATTCTTTGATCTTCAACTGATAAGATCTACTTTCCCTGTTGGGGTTCTAAATTTTTGGCGGTGTCGGGTGGCAGAACCTCCGTCGTGCCCCGCGACATCACCTTAACGCAATGTCCGACCACGCTAGAGCAATACATCGCGGCAACCAGCGGTATCAATACATCGCCATATTCAGCTATCATAACAGAATGACTGAATCTTCATTGGTATGCTGCGAAGAGAGTCTTGAAATGTCGTGCGAAGCTAATAAACGGACAGGCTAATGGCCATGATGCCCTTGAGGAGAAGCTCGGCCGATTGTCAAAGAAACCTGGTGTTAAAGCCAGCATCATTATTGACCGAACCACCGGCGCTATCCTGAAAACCAGCGGGCAAATCGACGCTCTCCAGACCTCTAAGACGCGAACCACATCTACTGCAACATCGTTTTCCAATGAAGGTCCTGCACTAGAGGAGAGCGAAACGAAAGGAGTCGAGCAATTCGCCGCGAACGTCTGGAACTATGTGAATAGCTCCGGAAGCTTGGTTCAGGAGCTGGATGGCGAAGTGAGGATCACCACATGCGTCACAGGCTTACTGCTAACAATCAGTAGGATGAGCTGAAGCTTCTCCGCTTACGAACAAGGAAGCAAGAATTGGTCATTGTACCCGATCCCAAGTATTTACTCGTGGTTGTGCATGACACGCCTCCAGCTTGAGCTACGAAACACGCTTATCTAAGTCTTACCAATGCCTGGGCGTCCCAGATCTCCCACTTACCGACTTCCGCTGAAGGGCTAGGGAGCGGTTTGCCTTGATTCGAGAAAGATGTTCTGTTTCATCGACTGATCAACTGGGAGTGCGACGGGCCGTGGAATCGACAAGATGCAGGGGATTATTACTGGTGTGTTGCATTCGGGATGGTCTTGAGTAAGGCAAGACATCTTGGACGAATTACGATTGAAACACATGGGCTGGAGGAAGCGCAGGCATCTCTGCCATGCCGCGAAGGGAAGAAAGAACAAGAGAAGCATATCAACATGGGTTAAAGGGCTGGAGTCTGCGCCCTCGCGGCTATCCCGTTACCCGATTTCCTTTTACTGTGCTTCCCGTCACTACGGGACTATCACGGGGTCCGCGCGCTGCCCAATGTCCGGCATAGACAATTGGGATGGGAAAGGCAAATGAATCCGCCGCTGTAAGTAGCCGCGTGTTTCGAAGGTTTAATGGGTCGAACAATTACAGCTGGACTGCGCCCCTTGTTTCACAAGGGCCCCATTGACGACGAAAATGGTGGTGGCCGGAGTGGAAACGCTAGGAGCCGTTGGAAAAGCGCACGGAAAGGCCTCATGGTGGCCATGACAATTGAGGATCACACATAGATATCGGCTACCAACACAATTGAGCAGCATTTCCGATCCAAACTTGTAACGGACAAAGTTGCGAATGTGAGCTTCTTCTGCTTGGTCAGTACCGAACAAGGTTCATACGGGGCAGCGCAGGAAAGACGGAACGCACGTACAAAATACATACGTGCGCACGTCCTTATCCTTGGCCAGTATCCGTATCTGTATGCGGATAACGAAAACGCTCAACAACCAGGGTTACATATACTCTGACTTGGAAGAAGGTTGTAAAAACTGCAGGGCTGATACATGGTCAAAGGCAAACACGTCAAGTATCGATCATATGTCTGATCCCAAAAAGTCCGAGGTCTCAGATTATCAAAACTAATGTTGCTGACCGAGCGCGATATCGATCTAAGGTTCCGATATGATTTGTACTATTTTCGGCAAGATGACATTCCGAAACTAACGAGGGATTTTCAACTTGACCGTTAATTCATCTTGGGAGGCTTGTTTACACTTTACACCTTGTCTTGTCTTGTGACTTTCGCTTTTACGATTCCAGGTCTTTGCCGAAGCGGCGAATTCTCCCTGGTTCGCTTCTCGCAACGGCGGTTTCGAAACACGTCGTCTTACTCACTCCACTTTTATACATTGGCTTCCGCCAGAGAGGCCCACAAACTCCCGCAACTTCCAGCATCAAGATTCTCGAGCTTGAGGCTAAAGTGGCCTCCTCCGGATGACAGGAAATGAACCCTGGTTACGTACAGAGCACAGTCTTGCCATTCTACACACGATAACATCGAACCGTAGCAGCTCATATACACACCTGCCTTGTTACATAATGAGCTCTATAGTCGGGCCTTGACGCACATCACAAGGGCTGAGCATAACTTTCTTAGCATGTTTCCCATGTAACACACACTAGTGAGTTTAATTTGATGTTTGCCAACATTCGTACGGCAGACAAACTCTGGCATGATCGATAGATTGCGTCCACCTTCTCTTGCAAGGATCAATGCTTGCCCACGTATGCTGGGGGCCTTTGAAACCTCTGTTCTAACCATTGGGTATTCCGCACTCCGCTGCTCTGTAAGACTGGAGCGAGCAGTATGTACTGTACCATACAGTATGTATATAGACCGGGTCCTGGGTGTTATGCCGGCTCCCATATTGGATTCGGACCTGTATCTACTCACATCGATTCGAATCGCAGATCTTCCGTTTTACCCATATTACCCAGGCTTGGTACAGACAGCAATCCACGATAGTCCAGGTTGGTTCAAGGCCCACGCTCCCAAGGCCTCCTGGATATCCACGCGTGGGGACAGCTGCATGTTGCACGAACAAGAAAAGAAGCGGACACAAGAGAGACTCGGGAGGGAGGGGATTATATCTGCTGCGCGGGATTGTGCACCAATGACCTGAGACAGCCGTTGAACTCCTGGAAAGGGAAAGCATTGTGTGCTTAGCATATTCATACGTACGTACGTGGATCAACCAACAAAGGCCTATATTTGTATAGCAATACGGGTGCAATGACAGCAATGGCTCCATTCTGTTCTCCGCCGAGTCATCTTTTTGAACCTCGAGTCCCCTTTCGTATTCCAATACAAATGCCTAGGGAGTTGTTGAAAGCTGGATGTTCTGGTGTCAGTTCAGACCGCATACCAACACCAACAACCCACGCAACACAGACAAAGGAGCACCTAACTGACTGACGGAGGCAGTAGTGAGGGAAACCCATCAATCAAACAAGAAGCTGTTGCTTTATACCCTGTCTCCTTTATCCGGAGCGGGCTTGATGGTGCTTGTACCCAGGTCGACCTGTCCACGATCAAAGAGATCAATCTGATCCTTCGGCGGCGGATGCCCGCATTGCGTCGATACTAACGTGGTTCTCACTCACATGGAAGACCTGCGATCCATCGCAACAAGATCGCAGTATGCCATTGAGCAAACCAAGGCCGTCTCCACGGTCAACTGCCACGAACAGTTTCAGCGACACCACCGACAAAACAGGGCCAAAATTGACTGATGAGAATAAGAATGCGCCGTCGCAAAAGCGCCATGAACGGCAAAAGTCCCGGGCACTACTACTACCCCAGAGCCAGAGCGGCGCCACATCTACAGCCACCACCAGCACAATACCGGCCAAATCTCCAATTGCTGATAGAGATGCCCAAAACGAACACGATGAGAACGAACCCATTGACGATTCTGGTGCCATTGGTGCATCTGCATCAACCGGGGGTCGTTTTACAAGGCCAGACTATCTACTCCATGGTTTACTTACACGAGCCAAGAACCGTGTAAAAGATCGAACTGGACGAGAACGAGACAAGGAAAAGGAAAAGGGCAACGGAGATGTAAGTCAAGATTTTGATAAGTCATTTACAGGAATTATTCCTGACGAGACACCCACCCACACTCTCCATCTCCATCTCCATCTCCATCATAACTGCAAGTCATCCATTCGTTCCCTGATCAGTGCGCACTCTGAGAGACAATGGAAGATCAGACCACTGCTCAGCCCAGGCCAGGACAGCCAACCACTGTCGCGTGCTAGGGCGATCTTCTCTCAGGTCATGCGATTGCCGTTCAGGGCCCTGAATTGGCCCCTCAATGGGCTCAGTTCGGGGGCGCCTTTGACCGATGGTATTATCCGGCCTAGAGATGTCATGATGGTCCAATGTCCGGTCATTCATGTCAATTGACTCGGCGACTTTTTTTTCCCCTTTAAGCACTACCTACTTATATTTTAGTTTCTTGTGACCTTGTCTGTTCCCTCAATTGCTTCTGTACCCTCCCCCTCCGTACTGTACTTCGCTAGGTATACTTGTGTCTCAGAACTAATTGCTCCCTTGACTGCAAACAGACAACTTCAACTGTTACAAGTCCAACCAAAGCCTTCTCTTCCTCCCCGCATTCTCCTCCGCCACGCGCCGCTCCTCCCGACCGAGGCTTCCGTCGTAAAGCCCCGCCTCGAGCTTCTACAGGCAGATCTCAAGGTACTAAGACGCCTTCATCGTCACAGTCGCCGTCACACTCACCACCACGGGCTCTCACTTCCCCGCGTTCACCACCAGACCAGAACAAGCCTCTTCCTCCTCCACCTCCTCTGCCGAACTCGGGTGCCTTGTCCGACAAGGAAAATGCCACTTCTCCTCCGCCCAAGCCCGTCTTGAAGCTGAAGAGAATCATGTCTACTCTTACCGACTCAGAGATCGAGAAGCTCTTCTCTGGTGCCCCCCAGTACTTTGCCCGTAGCGAGGGGCACTGTTCTGGCGCCCCCAATCCCAGCGTCGCATTTCCCTTTGATGAGGCATTGGAGATTCGCGACCTCACTGATCATGTCCAAATTGAAGATAGAGCTTGGAGTGGCCTTACAGCGTGGCCTCATCTAACTCGAGATCTCAATCAGGATGCCGCTGCCCGGGCACAGGCTGTTGACTCTCGCAAGGCCCATTTCTTCATCCGCTGTCGGGAACGTCCCAACATGCTGAGCATGCAAGGTCTCGAGAAGGGTACCATGGGCTTCTCAGCTGCCCTCGAACTCGCCGTTGGCGACGCCCTCGAAGAAGAGCAGTTCGGTTTTGACAGCGTTGGCAAAAAGGCCCATGCCATTGTTGAGGCACGTGAGCGCATGCTTTCCTCTCTGGGCTACCTGCGTCGTCTCCCTGAGACAGAACTGCTGGACCGTCTCAAGCGAAACGCCGAGCTATACCGGGTCAATGATCTTCGGAAGAAAACTTCCGTCCAGACTTATCAGGATCTCTTCCACACTTTTATGCGGCCATGCAATTCCGTTGTCGATAAGCGCGACCACTATAGCTTGACCAACCAGATTAATGCCTTGATCAAGTGTCTTGGCACCGCCAACGTTTGGTTTGATTTCACCCATGTCGAATGGAGGATCAGATTGGGTCAGATTCTTTGGGGAGGTGAAGACAATGATGAACTTGAGGATACTTCTTCCATCCACGACGCTAGTAGTGCCAGCGAACGGGCCGAGGAGAAGTATTGGCTTCTCATGCAGATTCTTGTTGCGACCGAACTCCTCATCCGCTTGGATGCCATCACCGAGGGTGAAGAATATGGAGTCGAAGCTTTCCGACCTGTAGATGTTGTTCACTTCGAAAGAGCCGCCACTCCCATGGTGAAGTGGTCGCTTCATCTTGCCAGGAGCTGGCTCGACAATATCGAGATTGAGAAAGTCAAAGAGGATCCACCAAGCAACGCTTCCGAGACAAAGGGGACAGCTACTCCTCCGCCTGCGACCGGCTGGCTAGGCGCACTCTTCAGTAAATTCATCGTCCGCCAACATCATGAGGATAAGACGACAGCAAGCCATACCTATACTATTAAAGGTCGCAACCCACAACAACAGGTAGATGGGCTTACTCACTTTGCCAAGAAGCTACTCTGGCCCAACATCGACACATACGAGGGACTCATCGCGAAGAATGCCCGTCAATCGATTATTAATTCCGTGCCTAAGTCTGCTCCTACGATGGCCTCTGAGAGATCATCAAAGTCTTCTGAGTCGAATGGATCTAAGCGGGGACTTTACTTTGGTGCCTGGGACCGTCCTGGTAGTCAGAAGGACAAGACCCGGCCACAGCGAAGAAAGCTTGCAGCGGCGCTTCACCCCTCCGGATGGCTTTCGAAATCATATATCTATGGTCTGGTACTCCCTGGAGATGGCATGTGCCATTTCCTGATGGCAACGCTTCTCGAGAACGATAGCAAAGCCATGGAGCGTTTGGGCTCGTTCGCTAATTTGTGTGGGGGGTTTGTATATTCTGGCAAGAGCTTTTGGAGCACGTCATGCATCGTAGGCCGAGTTATTGCAGCAGGTCAGGGATCAGCCGAGTGTATGGGATGGGTTTCCAGCGACATTCTACCCCTGGGCATAGATGAAGGTTGGGTCAACATTGAAGTCGAAGAAGTGGCTGGTAGGTCGTTATATATCGTGTGAGAGGAGCATCGAGCTGACAGACAGAAGAGGACAAGGCCCATCTGGGCAAGAAAGCGAGACTTTGGGCAAAGAAGCGAGTTGAACGAGAATCATCCATCCTCGGAGATGCCGATGAATATTCTGTGTTCCCTGCCGACTTTATCATTCCCCACGAGAACAACTACTCTACGCCGCCACCGTTGATCAGCGTTACTTTACGATCGCTTGAGCTTCTTTCTCCGGCCAACTCAATTCAGTCCACGCCCTTCACTAAGCTGACACCCGTGAACAACAAGGAACCCGAGTTGTTATCATTCCCAGCCAATGTCAACTTTGCTGTGTCGATTGACGGATTTACGGCCGAGAACTTCTCATTCTCCCTATCATATGACATTAACTTTGTTACGGCGCACCCCTGCTCGCCTTCTCATCGTGTCCGATTTGTGAAGTCGCCGTCAAGTCCGACAATCCAGCAGATCGATGTGTCCGGGTCAGATACGTTTGGGCAAGGGTCTCGGCCTGCTCATAGAACAGGTAAGGTCAAGTGGTTTCTGGTCAATGTCTCACAGCTAACTCTAGTCAGGCCATCCCTTGCACAAATATTATAATTACACTGTTATTCATATTTCTGAGCTTCTAAAGCGGCAGCATGCTCCCCTGTCGGAGCTTCTGGCTGTTCCTCAGACTCACCGTCGCTCGCCTTCACGCATGGGCAGCGAACGAGTGCTTGTTATTGACTGTATCACCAACTTGTCCGAGGTTCCCCAATCTCCCACGATTGAGAGACTTACCTCAAAGTATAATATTGTTCAGCGAAGAGGTAGTTTCCCTGCTGCGGAACAGATGCATTTCGAGTCCAGGAAACGACAATTTGGCTCCGATATGGAAATCCTGGTTCGTGCTCTTTGCGCTCAAAAGGGCTGGAATGCCATCATCAGTCGACGAAAGCGAGGATGTCTGGCTTGTGCTATTCGTGAAGCTGGCGCATTACAGTGGAAGGTCATCATTAGGGTGGAGTAGGAAAAGCTCGCCTACGTTGCAGCGAGCGTATGATTTGGCGTTTATGTCGTGGGAGTATGCTGTGTTTGTGAAATGGGTACAAGGTTAAGTTAAGTCTTTGTAGTTGCTTTGGTTGTCATGATACATGTCTAGTACGCTGGATGACCTGGGAGGATACCCGTTATGTATATATACACGAAAGAGATGTCTGACTTGATTCATTCTAACTTCTGCCTCTGGGTAACGCCGCTGTTGAAGAGCTTCTACTCCGTATAATGTGAATATTTATGTTTTACTATTGATAAGTAAGAAGCCATTTCCTATTTAGGTAGGTCATCTCTACGCCACGCTACCCCACCCAAGGAAGCGCCACAACTCAACTCAAGCCTCCCCCGAGACGACAGGTCGCGCGAGCTCAGAAGTAATTGCGACAACCATTCGAACAACCGTCATTACTCCTCATTCACAGTTGTAAATATGTCGCCTACCAAGGACCCCAGAAGAGTTGACCTGAGTACGATTGCCCTCTAACTCCCAGCATCAGTCAATCGCCTTGCTCACGAAGCACAAATCGATCACCATCATTGCGACTTGAAGCTAACTACGTGACAGTCGTCCCTTACCAAGAGCCCAAGGGCTCAGGTGACTCGACCGATCTCTCTTCAACGATGTCTACCACCCTGCCGATGGCTGCTATGTTTACGCGCAACAAAATGGTTGGATGGTACGTTTGCCGGACGAGCCTTGAGGATGCGGAGATGTGGCGCGATGCGATGCGATGCGATGCGAATCGAAGCGAGATATGATTTGCGGCTGGGTTGCTAACGAGACTTGGTAATAGGGCATCGGTTGTTTTCTCTATCCAGAGCTGGCTCGGCGAGAGCGAGGACTCGAAGAAGAACTCCACCACTCCTGGATACTTCTCCGTTGGCATGTCCAGTAGGACCACCCCTATATCGTTCGAGAATCGAGAATACGTGCTAACAGGACGCAGTTATGGCTCTTGCTGTTACTTACCTCCCTATGTTCCTCCCTCCCGTCGGTGGTAAGCAGGCCTCTGGCACCGAGGCCCCTGCTCCTGTCCCTCTGGCATAGTAAGCGAAGAGGGCGGGTTGTATATAACGGGAGGACTTGTGGAAGAGAAACCACCTTTAATTGTTGCTGAGCGTTATGATTTTCAAGGTTCCAAATTGATCCGTACTCTGGGCGGGAATTGATGGACAGGATATCTGTATTATGAGTTCTTGTAAGAATGAACGAGCTTTCAAGTCTAAATTCCTTCACCCCATTCTCACGATGGCTCATTATCTCCTCCTCGGGGAGCAAGAAAACATCAGATCTCCTGTCGATAAAGGGTGTCAAAATAAACTCAGAAAAGGGTATCCTAGGTCTACATAAACTCATATTAAACTTGTGCTAAGTCACCTAAGTATTTTTGTCACTTAGGATCAAGTTCCATTTATTTCCCCCTTGGTGGATTTTGTTGCTGATGACTTCAATGAAAGCTTGAGATCTGGCTTGCATAAAATACATAAGATTATTTATGAAGTGAGCCCAATGACAGTTGAAGGAAAAAGGGGACCTGGAGTAACTACCGCGGGGCTAAGGTACCTGAGGTGCTTCACAGTGCTTTATGCGGGCCACGTAGTATAGAGGGGTTGTGCGCTAGTGACATAAATATCAGACATACTATCCCCCAAAGCTTGGACTGTTCAAGACTCATTATTATGACACCCTCAATGCGTTGCTGGGGCAATTCATTATGTCATTTTTGGACGATACCAAAACGATACACTCATGCAAAGTCCCTAGTACTCAAAGGCTTCACCAAGCTGCACATACCCTCACGACGACACTCACCGCCCGGCGTATGAATGAAGTACCCCGCCGACCTTTCAACTCGGCCGCCTAATAAACATATCAATAAACCAAAGCCCGGTGGTCGCTTTGCATTTAAACCACAAACGACCATCTCATCAAAACAACGACCTGACTTCTCCAAACTTGCCCCACGCCATTCGCATTCGCATACGCATACGCATACGCATTCCAAGACCCGTCTCAGCGATTCTACTGCTCTTCGAGACCTTGGCGCCATGGTCAACGAACGGGCGCCTCCCAAGGTGCCTCTGAACTCCATCACTCCGAATGGAGAAAACACATCTCGCGAGTTGTCTCCCGACGATGATATCACTGCCCTTGTTCGTGGTATGAGCTCGCTCAAAGGCAAAGTTCGGGGAGACATGAGCGACCCCTTTAATCCCGCCGGCGCAACCAACACGCCCACGTTCGGTCATCCTACCAAGATGATGTCCTCTCGTAAGCAGAGAGCAGACCCTTTCATACGGCAGAAGACACGACCGGAACACCACCTCGATAGTCGAAGCAGCAACAGCAACAACGGTGTTAGAATCACAGGCCCTCGAGGCCCGGTTTACCAGGATCGGAGACCACCACCAATGCCCATGTTCAGCTCAGGTGCACCCTCTGCACCACCAGTTGCATCCTCATATGCGCCCGCAAGACATTACGGCGAGGAGACTTTCTACACAGATCCTGCCAAGGCGAGTGCTGATTTGAAGGCTTTGCTTGAGGGTGGCATGGAGGAGGGCGAAGAGGAGGGCGGGGAACAGAGCCAAGCTGATGGCGAAAAGAAATCAGACGATCCAAAAGACCCCAAAGACGGTACAGTAGATGGCCTCAAGGTCAAGCTACTACCCCACCAGGTCGAGGGAGTTGAGTGGATGCGAGGGCGAGAACTTGGCCCTGTGAAGCGAGGAAAAGTCCCCAAAGGAGGCATCCTCGCCGACGACATGGGTCTTGGAAAGACTCTTCAGACCATTTCACTCATCCTCACCAACCAGAAGCCAGCCAAGGACGCTCCTGGATGGAAGAAGCACTTTGAGAAGATCGAAAAGACAACCTTGGTGGTGGCGCCACTTGCTTTGATTCGACAATGGGAACACGAAATTAATGATAAAGTGGAAAAGACCCATGGTCTCAAAGTCTGCGTACATCATGGACCGAACCGTACGAAGCGATTTAAGGAGCTCGCTCTCTACGATGTTGTCATCACAACTTATCAAATCCTGGTTTCTGAACATGGCAATTCCTCAGATGCCGAGAATGGATTGAAAGCAGGATGCTTTGGCTTGCACTGGTGGCGAGTCGTTCTCGACGAAGCACATACAGTCAAGAATCGCAATGCAAAGGCTACCAAGGCCTGCTACGCCCTAAACTCCGAATACCGCTGGTGTCTGTCTGGTACGCCTATGCAGAACAACCTCGACGAACTTCAGTCCCTCGTCAAATTTCTCCGCATTCGACCCTACGACGATCTCAAGGAGTGGAAAGAGCATATTGATCTACCCCTGAAGAATGGCCGCGGTCACATCGCCATCCGCAGGCTACACAGTCTTCTCCGATGCTTCATGAAGCGAAGAACTAAAGAAATCCTCAAGGAAGCTGGCGCGCTTAACCCTGGTGGTAAGCCATCCGCCGAGGGTGAGGGGTCCTCGACAGGCTTCAAGGTCACCGAGCGAAAGGTTGTTACTATATCGACTGCATTGTCGCCTGCAGAGCGCAAGTTCTACGATCGATTAGCTGCTCGAGCAGACCGAAGCATCGAGCAGATGATGCAAGGCAGAGTCAACTATGCTAACGCTTTGACTCTGCTACTCCGCCTACGCCAGGCCTGCAATCATCCCAAGCTGGTTGAGGGCAAGCTGGAGAAGGACAAAGACGCAATGTCGACAGACGCTACCCAGAAGACCCAGGATACGGACATTGATGCCATGGCTGACATGTTCGCCGGTATGGGCATCGTTTCCAAAGACTGTAATATTTGCGGGCGAGGCTTGAGTGCCGAGGACAACAAGTCAGGCAAAGACATCTGCTCTGACTGCTACGATGACCTAGCATATTTTAACAACCACGAAAGGCCAGAGCGGTCAGAGCGACCCAAGAAGTCCAAGAAGCCCAAGGATAAGAGCAGGAAGAAGGACAAGAAGAAGGAAATAGTTGACGAAAAAGTCATTGACAGGCAAATTGTTGAGCTTGGTGACGATGATGATGACGATGACGACGAGTCCCCTAAGAAGACTTCGGGGCGACCTCGCCACCGAAATACGGTAGTTGACAGTGATGACGAGGACGCAGAGTCCCCAAAGAAGACAGCTCGCCAGCCTCGGAATCGCAACGCCATCGTCGACAGCGATGATGAGGAAGAAGAGGCCGAGGGCTCATGGCTTGTACCCGAGGACCAGCAGGGCTCCATACATCTGGGTAAGGCTGGTGGTGAAGAAGATGAGAATGCTGAGGGCGGAGGCGACTGGATTGGCTCCGATGACTCAGAAGATGAAGAGAGTAAGGTTGAAGACAAGAGCAACCTAAGCAGCTTCATCGAAAACGACGAGAGCAAAGGGGACGTGGCTTCTGACTCTGATGACTCTTTAGCGTCATTGACAGATATCACAAAGCGCATGGCTGCCCAGACGCTGGACGATGGGCCGCCTCATGCAGCTGACACCACAAACGCAGGCACAGATGCTGATACTACGGCCGCCGATACCACCGCTGCTGATACTACAGCTGTTTCCGGATCATCAGCTTCAGATTCGGGATCTGACTCTGACTCTGACGAATCAGATGTCTCGTCTGAAGACGACAGCATTTTCTATCCATCCCGCGATGCCAACTCCCCTCAAGTTCTTGCTTCTTCCAAGATTCGAGAGCTCATCAAGATTCTTCAGGGTGAAGTCAAGGAACACAAGTTCATTGTCTTCTCTCAGTTCACTTCGATGCTTGATCTCGTTGAGCCCTTCTTCCGCAAAGAACGATTCCGCTTTGTCCGTTACGATGGCAGTATGAAGAACGATCAACGCGAAGAAAGTCTACGAAAGTTAAGGGGCGACCCTCAGACCCGCATCCTGCTCTGTAGTTTGAAGTGCGGTAGTTTAGGACTCAACCTCACGGCAGCGACCCGAGTTGTCATCCTCGAGCCCTTCTGGAACCCAGTATGTTCTCTTATTCTTAATCCCTTTTTCATATCACGATGCTAACTTCTTTGCTAGTTCGTCGAAGAGCAGGCAATTGACCGTGTCCATCGTCTGACCCAGACAGTCGATGTGATCATCTACAAGCTCACAGTCGCTCAAACTGTCGAGGAACGTATCCTTGAGCTTCAGGAGAAGAAGCGCGAGCTGGCCGAGCAGGCCATCGAGGGTGGCATGCGTAAGGAGGCTCTCAAGCTGGGCATCAATGAGATCATCAACCTCTTCAAGCCAGGATCTTCGGAGAACCCAGTTGTTATTGGCGCTGATCCCTCCGCCGTCGGCAACGAGAGCTTCAATGGCAACGAGCGTAGAACTGCGGCTTCATCGCAGAGACGGCCAGGGCGGCCTAGAAAGGAAGAGAGTGAAGTGTATGGTCGACGATGGTGAAGCAATTGCTTGCTGTAGATATTGACGATGAGATTGGCCATGGTTGGAAAAGGTGTTCAAGGAGGCCCAGGATTTATGACATGGCGCAACGATTATTATGGTTTTGGCATTAACGATATTGTTTGTTTACTCACATGTCCTGACCGGATAACAGATCGGACAATATTATCTACATTTTTTAATCAACTGATCTGCTCATAGCTCATGAGAATTATGTTCATCCCGTGCCTTATTGCACTCCAGCTGAGGCATACATGTCATGGCCTGGCACCCAGCATGTGTCTTCAGTCTTTCCATCTCTTCCAATCTCTATGGCTCTCATCTACATGTTTGTGAGAATGTTGCCGAGACCCTTGAGCTTTCTCAAGGGAGCTCCATATCCCAGCTCCACAACACCATGTGTGAACTTCCAGCTATCGGGCTGGCTCTTGATAGGGTACTGCACTGGGGGAGGGATACCAGTGCGGATGCCCAGCCAGCCGAAGCGATCCTCACTAATGGCTTTCATGTTGCAGAGTCCGCGTAGACCCTCTTCGCCTGCAAAGCGGCCGTAACCAGAGCCACCAACACCACCAAAGGGCAACTGGACGGCGTAGTAGACGGCGAAGTCATTGACAGCGACCATGCCGGCGCGGAGGCCCTTGACGATGGGCTGCAAGTTGGGATCACGCTCGGAACCGTGAACAGAGGCACCGAGGCCAAAGTTGGGGGCGTTAGCAATGGCGAGGATATCTTCAGGGGACGATGACTTGGCGCGGAGGAGAGTAAGAACAGGAGCGAAGCACTCATTTTGTGCAATACGCATGTCGGGGGTGACGTCGGCGAGGAATGTTGGCTGGAAATAGTGACCAGTGGGATATTCGGGATGGTTATAGCGTTTGCCACCAGCAAGGAGACGGGCTCCTTGGGCAACAGCCTCAGCGATGAGTTCCTCAAGGCGGTCAAAGGAGGCATCAGAGATCATGGCACCGACATCGGCCTCGGGGCCCAGACGTAAGGCGTTGACACGAGGAGCAAGCATTTCAACAAGCTTATCATGGATTGCACGAGGGGCAATGACTCTCTCGATACCAATACAGTTCTGGCCAGCGGCTTGGAAGGTTCCACGAAGAATGACTTCGGCGATGCGTTTGAGGTCTCGAGAAGCAGAATCGAGAATAATGAAGGGATCCTTACCACCAAGCTCTGCGACAACAGGAGTAAGGCTCTTGGCCGCGCTAGCAGCAACATGATGGGCGACAGACTGAGAACCGATGAAGGTGATGTGGCTGATACCAGGATGTGAAGTAAGATGTCCGGCGGTTTGAGGCCAGCACACGACTGTCTGAACAAGCTGAGGATCATGACCATGGGCAACGAGAGCGCCACGAGCGATGTTGGTGAAGTACTGGCTAGACCAAGCAGTCTGCTCAGAAACCTTGACAAGAATACCGTTTCCAGAGAAGAGGGCGCTGATGACGGGACCGATGAAGTTGTGGAATGGGTAGTTCCAGCTGACAAGAGCAGCAACAACACCAAGAGGTTCATAGTGGACAGTGTTGCGCTTGTACATCATGAGAAAGTTGGTAGGACGACGAGACGGGCGCAGTGCAGCTTCACCATGGTCGAGAGTCCACTTGAGCTTCTCAGCTGTGACAAGAATCTCTCCCAACTGAGCATCCACCATGGTCTTTCCACTGTCCAAGCAAGCAATCTTGACAATGTCCTCAGCATTGTCGAGGACGTGCTGCAGCAGCGAGCGCAACACAGCCCGGCGTTCCTCGAAGGTTGTCTCAGCCCATACCTTCTGGGCAGCCGCGGCGGCGACAACAGCTCGATCGATAGCAGCAGGTGTAGAAGGGTTGATTTGTCCTAGAAACTGGCCAGTAGCTGGCGCATAGCATTGAACGGCTGAGCTACCAGGGACCCTGACTGAAGGGGCGTCAACGGTGGAGTAAGGCTCGGGGATCTTGGGCGCGGGAACTGTAAACTTGCGAGGACGGCCGGTGGCTGCTTTGATAGAGGCTGTAGCGATAGCGTTTGTGAGGCGAAGAATTAGAGTTGCAACGACAACGGCAGCGACCGTCCCAACAGCAGAGACTGTAGATTGCCTGTGAAGAGTGAATTAGCTTATAGGTCAAGGTCAATGGGCTCGTTGCTAAACTAATAATAAAGCGTGGGTAACATAACGTACGAGATGTTGTGCTCTGCAGCAAACTCATTGCACCTCCGCCAAGCGGTAAGGAGCAATGGTTCTTGTTCTTGATGCTCCATTGCAGATTCCGACAAGATCAATTTGTCTTTTCTGCAGAAATTGTACGCCCCCTTTGTATCATGCGACAACTGGAGATGGTTCAAGTCGGGTTGGATGGTGGGCGTGTTATTTAAAATGGGAGCTGGAGTCTGAAGTCCCCTTCTGGTTCTTAGGTAGGTACGTACCGTAGCTAGCTTCAGGGACCGACCTTCCAAGTTCCATTCACTGTGCCTGCCAAGCCTTGACCGCCAAGGGAAACGACCCGCCGTATTCGTACTCGCCCTGGATGTGACTGTGAGGCTCATCAACTCGAACCATAAAGCAACATAAGACCACACACACACACTACAAAAACTGATGCTATATAAAGTCGTCACCACCACCAGGATCAAGGGACTCGGGTTCGAACTTGAGATTGAATTTGCATATCGTCTTATTGATTTTCGTCTCTGGTCTCCAAAAGGAGATGACAACCTGATTATATAACCGCTTCTTATTTACAGCATCAACGCCGCTGTATTCTCCCACTCTTTCTGTCTTCCTGTCTGTCTTTCTTTCTTTCTTTCCTTCCGTCTTTCAAGCTCGCTTCCTGAAGTTTGCCATCCTCTCCAGCCTCAATCAACCCGTCTCCTCGTCTCGCTATTCTCCCTCTCTTCGACAGCGCAATAATGAAATATATCTTCGTCAGAGAATGGGTTTGCTGCTTTCCAGCTCTAAAGATGCTAAAAAGAAAAGTGTGAAACAACATGGGAGATGAAGCAAGACTAAAAGTGATAGTGGCGAAGCCACCAAAGAATCAAATCAATTCATACAAGAAAACAAAAAACCCCTTTTGCATTTCCCCTTATAACGCCCTGCGTGTGTAAAAGCAAACCTCCTAGTTCGATGCAGTTGAAGCATAGGGGGTATTATAAAATAAATAAAAACCAATTCGACCTCGTTGCCTTCGTTGCGTGCTAAAGTGCATGAGCATACAAAGACCGCGGAAAGCAACTCATAGATCGCTCATGCTGATCGTAAGTGCATCACTGGCCGTCTGAGGCCTGGGATATCAAAAGCAAGGAAAGGTCGAGAGAAACAAAACTCGGAACCGCGTTCGCAGAGCCGTGTCGTCAGCAATAGTCGAGTTGAGCATCATGTACAGCGAGATGCAAAGAGTCGGAATTATATGTTGGCACTCTTAGTCAACGAAAGTCCTCTAAGTCGAGGGCGAAATCGACCTCCTTGCGATTGACTTGACTCGATCCTCGATAGTCGCGCTGCCGATGTGAAGTCGTTGCTGGCTTCAAAGCTGGGTCTCACCCTGTCCATCGAGGCTCGCATACGATCGTATGATGGTCGGGCTCGGTCAATCGATGGCCGGGCTTGCATTGGTACATCCAACGATATTCGATGTGCCGTGTAATTGGTCGAGTCGCTGCCATTCTGGCTGTGCTGATTATATGTCGTGGTTCGTGTCGCTGTTGAAGGGGGGTAAATGGGCCGTAGATCCTCATCAACACTGCCATAAGCCACGTGCTTGGGCATCTTCTTTGACCTCCTTGAGCTCTTGGATGACTTAGACTTGTCACTCTTGGTGTCTGCGGTAAGGGGATCGCTGGCCTCTTCGAGCTGGTAGAGGTGTGCGAATTTACCCATTCGTTCCTGCTCACGAATAATATCGACATCGTAAGGCCAGTACACTTTCTGCAAAGCCTTGATGGCAAACCGCGGGAAGAGACAGATGACAGGTACAAGGAAGAAACATGCCCAGAAGGTTGCTTCTCCATATACCTGTGCAGCAGTACCATAGAAGAACGCCGACGAGGTGAAGGAAGTGTACACTCCAGTCCAGAAGAAAATGAATACGTCAGAGATGACAACAATGAGCACCATCAGCCAATCCCAACGATAGGTGTTGATCAGAATGTACATGTTGATCGTGATGACAGCGGGGTGAGCAACATAGGCGCCAAATCGAAGACGGTCCTCTACGCCAAGGCCGTTGCCAGTCAAGAAGGTGCCAGGCATAAACAGAAGATACGGAATGAAGAAAACCATGATGGACTGATAAACACCATCAATCATGTAGAGCCTTTAGCAGAGTTAGCACAGGGCATCGATGTCAAGGACAGTTTACATACCAGAACTTGAGCTGGGTCCACTCCAGTCGCTCGATACCTCGTCGGTAGAGCTGAGGAACAGCCAACGATACCTTGTCAGACACGTCCTGATCCAGAACACCCATAATAGCGACAGGGACCGAAGTAAAGAAGAGGTTAAACATGAGAATGTAGGTGTAGTCGAAGAGATATGTCATATCCATATCACAATAGATCTCGTACCAGAAAATGGAGAAGGTCCAGACCATGTTCTTATAAAAGAAATTGCTGATACTCTCTGCCAGACGGCGGTATGACCATCGACCATGGACGAGCACCAGTCTCTGAAGGAATCGGAATTGAGCAATAGCATAGTCAGAAGACATGGCCGCTTGACGGCCTTCAACACCAGCAATACCGACACCAACATCGGCTTCCTGGATCATGGCAACATCGTTGGCACCATCACCAATGGAAAGAGTCATGACATCAAGACCGTTCTTGACCATAGCCACAACGGCAGCCTTCTGCGCAGGACTGACTCGACAACAGAGAACCGACTTGCACTGCTTGCAGAGCAGGAGAAACTTTTGCTTCAGTCGGTCGTTGAGTACCCATCGGAGTGTGAAACCATCAATGACAAGTCCGTGGGTTGGGGCGGGCGGTTCGTGGTTCTTCTTGGCAAGCGCGAGATCATGATCGCTACCGGTAATACCAAATGTCTGAAGGTTGTCATCCAATAGTCTTTCTGCCATGTCAAAGAAGGTCTCGTCGCTGATCTCGCCTGTCTCGTCCTCGTCGACCTTGAGGTGAATCAGTTCCATGTCATTGTTGAGAAGGTTACAAGAGAAGCCGATATTAATAGCAGTCTCAACTTTGTCGCCAGTGAGAACCCAAAGCTTGATGCCAGCATTGCCCAAGAGAGCAATTGTGTCGGGCACCCCATCTTGTAAACGATCCTCAATAGCGGTACCACCAATAAGGTAGAGATCTTGTTCAATCAGCTCGGCCACTGATTCCAGCTTCTCCTCCCGCTCTTCGAGGGCAGAAGCAGCTGCATCGTGTTCTTTCTTCCAAGCTCGGTAGTCCTGCTCGGAAACTTCCTTGTGGGCAATGCAAAGTGTTCGCAGACCTTCCCGGGCAAACATTTCGAGGTGCTCAGCAGTCGTCTTTCTGAGCTCCTTCTGTTCGCCTCGTTTAAGGCGAGAGTAGATGATGCTGTCTGCACCTTTGCAGAAGAGAACGATGCGACCATCAGGCATCCGGACAATTGAACTCATTCGCTTTCGACTAGAGTTGAATTCAAGTGTGTTAAGAATTTGATAATGTCGGTCCTGGCCCATCACGTTCAGATTGATGCCTTCACCAGAGCTTCCGAGAACAGTGAAACCCATATCACGAGCAGTGGCAACCAAGGCTTCTTCATCTGGTGACTGCGCCTTGAAAATCATTTTTGGTTTGTCGCCATCAACCTTCTCAGCCATCACAGTATGACAGAGAGCCAGGGCTAGCATGAAATACTCGTTGGCCGCCTGCTGCTCGGCGCCTGACTCGCCAGCGAGATCGGAAACGAAGTCAGGAGCAATGAATGTCAAAGCCTCGTCGTGAAGATATGGGTTGTCGTGAATTTTGCGAAGACCCGCAAGCGCTCGAACCTTGGCGTCAGCAATCTCGGCGCGAACCCTCTCTCCTTCCTTCTCAACATCAATGCCAAGTCGCTTCTGCATTCCTGCCTGAGCTTCCGTGTAAGCTTCTCCATATGGCTGTCCATTGATCGTTGCCTTCTTGAACTCCATGACGTTTTGCGTGAGAGTACCGGTTTTGTCGGAAAAGATGTATTCGATTTGGCCAACATCGTCCGAAATATTCCATGACTTGGGAATGCATGGTTGATCGATCGGCTCATAGTACATCTCCACATCGCTGTAAATAAAGATAGCCTGCAAGGTTCGCACAATTTCCAGGGTGATATAGAGCGAAATGGGGACCAAGTTCTGAAACAGAATGATGGCAGCCCAGAAAGTGATAAATCCGCTCATAGCTGGTTTGCCACCAATGGATCCGAAGTCGAAGAAGTGAAGAGACGCATCTGTCTTTGCCCATGCCACGCCGTTTATTATAGCGGCGAGCAAACACATGATAAGCAAGATACCAAAGTTACACACGACATTGAAGTTCATCTCTCGAGCAATGCGAGCACGCTTACTAGGAGTGATACCAGCGTTCATCATGATTTTGGTGTCATGTCCGGTGTAAACAACTACACCAACAATCCACTCAGTATTCCGGAGGTTGCATCCACGTAGGAGGAGATTGTCGATGGTGATAGGTTCCGTCATATCCTCGGGCTCGTCGTCGAGATAGCCGGGGACATTCTGCTTCCACTTGATGGCACCGTTATACTTGTAGAGGTTTGGTTGAGGTCCCTCGCTTTCGATCACAAACTCTGCACGCTCGCAGTCTCTAGCATGCTTTAGACCTCGGCCGCAACGTAAAGCCTGGCGGACTTTCAGGTTAGTTTCGCCGTCCAGATTTTTGGTTTCGACATAGCAACCGCCATCAGGATCGGAGGTAGATAGGATGATGACATCGGCGGGTAATTCTTCGTCATTATATATACGAACGAAATCGCCAACGACGAGACTCTTCCAGGTATCCTTTTGAAATCGGGCACCGGATGGGGGGTGGTTGTAGTTGATAATATCAGACTTCATTTGCGATAAAGCTGCTGCGCGCTTGGCATCTTGCTGGTCGGGCATCTCAAATTGTGCAGGTGTGGCCTGAGGTGAAGGCGATGGAACAGGAGTCATCTGAATGTCCTCTCGGGCGGACATGAAAGACTCGCGGCCGGTGAAAGGCGATGCAATGGACTGTCTCATGGATTGACGAGTTCGGTGCGTCTCAACTGAAGGCCGAGGCGCATCATCCTCCGCAGGGCCGGCCTTCCGCTTCGCCCTCTCTTCCTTCGCCTTCTTGGACCACAGAGATTGAGTGGCTCGCCAGATAGAACCGAAGAATTTCGAGTTGGCCTTCTTGAATTGACGCCACATGGAAACGTCGCCCTCCATAACATTGACGTTGTTCCAGTTTCGTAAACGGTGGACAGGAGCATTGTTGAGTTCGATATCGAGAATAGTTCGTCGGTAATCTTCGATGGCATCCTTGATAGCAGTTACTGCAATAATGAAAATCAACGGAACGGCGTTGAGACCTGGATTGACACCACCAAAAATCGGGAAGATCTAATTCAAGGTTAAGGTTACTCGCGAAGGTAAAGGGGGCCGGATGGTCAACTTACGACCAGGATAACCAAGAACAAGAAAAATATATTAGCAACATTGTGGAATTGGAACCACAAGTTTTTAGGAACGAATGATAGAGGCGTGTATTTAGCTGTTCGGATTTTATTTCGCGTGAAGACTTGAGTGGGATGTCCGTTTTCATCCAAAAGCTCTTCAGGCAGTGGCTGGTTAAAGAATAATGTTCGGTTCTCGTGATCCTCGTCCTCCTCACCACCATTCAGGTCTTCGGGGTTCGCTTGGGGCGGTTGGCCTTCGTCACCGTGAGGGTCGGATCCGTCGGAGGGGGGGTTCTTCTCATTGGAACCTGTCTTCTTATGTCCCATACGTTCGAGCAGAGAATTGCGTTTGTTGTTACTACTGTTGACACTCTTTCTTTGTGTGGCCCATCGCGATCTTTGGGTGGCACTGAGGGCCTGCGGGTCAAGGTGGCCGTCAGAGGTTGTTGTTGTTGTGGTCATGATGAAGTCGCGGGCAAGCGCCCGTTCGGCCCCTCGATGCCAGCCAGATTGGGGAAACTGAACGAGTCCAAGTCGGAGTCGAGAGAAGCGAAAGGCGTCTGATTAAGCGTATATGGTACAGAGTCGAAGTGAATGGAGCAGGTACAATTGAAGCAACACCAGCTGCTCGTCAAGTCAAAGATTACTATTGGCGGCGACGATGTGATAAAGTCGAGTGTGAAACGGCTTCGCCAGGACCGTTTGAAGATCGTCGAAACGGTACAAGAAGGTGAACGTGGAGAGAGTAAAGGTAAGGTTGTTGATGGTGACGAGATGGGACTGACGAGAAGAAACGAACGGGCTGGCTGGGAGAAGGTACGGTACAAGGGGAATTGAATTGTGTAAGCAAAGGCAATGGGCGATGGAAAGAACGGGGCGGCAAGGGAAAAAAGCTACGGTGGACTTTGGAGAGACGAGAGACCCTCCCCGGGCCCCGTCCCGTCCGCCAGTTAAAGTGAGAGGCCGCGAGAGAGCCTGAGACTCTAGCACTCTGGGATAGCCATTTCTGGGCGGTACCCGCTCGAGACAACCGCTGGGACTCGCTGAGGAGCGCTGTTGAAGGGAAATGGGCAGTGGAGAGTGGGTGTCGGGGGGCGTGGGTCGCAGGCTTTCTTGTGGGTGGGTGTGCGTGGGGATTCTTGATCCCGGCCCATCCGACGCACTCTTTCATCTGCCCGGAATGTACCCCCTAAGTACCCATGGATCTGCTCCTGCATACAGATTGGATCCTACCTATGGATGGATGGATGCTTGCATTGGATGGATTGGATTCTCACGATTGCGATGCGCTGTCTCGCATTGTGTACTAACTAATGCCTAGCAGCTAAGCTTCTTTGCAGTGCTTACATACCTACCCTCTACCTTGCCTTGACAGCCTTGACAAGGCGGTGTTGTCGCATTGCTGCTATACATTCAATGTCATCCATTATCCATTCATTCATTCATTCATCCATCAAACAGCATCACGGACTAACTGTCTTCTACTCAGCGGACTCCAGGCTTAGCACGGTACTTTCGGGCATCCGTCATACCCAGGGTTGGAAATTAGTTTAGT
>JABEEJ010000573.1:0-11694 GCA_013363135.1 Fusarium brevicatenulatum
GAAGAGCAAGGGTTGTTACCTAGATACCTAGACTAAACAGTTCAGTAGCTAGATCATCTCTAACCAATTCTTGCCTTTGCTTCGGTTACCTACTTTTCTGGTGTTGGTGCTACCCAAACTCTGACCAAGAACCGTGCATGCATCTTTCTTTTCCCCATGTCCATATCGTAAATTGATCATCCCACCAACCCCCATCTTATACTCAATCTACTTCCGGTTTTATCCATCTAATCTATTCAATCTGTTCCCATCCCAGTTCTTCTTTTGCCTCTTGACATCTGCTTCCCTCCAGTGTCTTGCAAGCTCCCAAGCTCTTATACCCCCCTTCTTGGGCCTGTCCCTCTCCTCCATCATCTTGTCTCTCATCCTCACCGTAGTATCTTGTATAATTCAAGCTACTGAGGCTGAGACGGCTCGGGCCCTCACACCTTCAAAATGCTTTTCAACCCTTTATCATTCGAGGCAGCACTGCTTCTCGCCCTTCCTCATCTCGCTTCTGCAGCTACCAGAAAGTTTGATTTTGATATTGGCTGGGTCAGAGCTAACCCTGACAATGCTTTCGAGCGCCCAGTCATTGGCATCAATGGCAAGTGGCCAATCCCTACAATCGAGGTTGACATTGGTGATCGGGTCATCATCAATGCTCACAACAACCTGGGCAATCAATCAACTTCTCTGCATTTTCATGGTCTCTACATGAACGGCACTACTCATATGGATGGCCCCGCCGGTGTCAGTCAATGTCCAATTGTTCCTGGAACCAGCTTCACTTATAACTTCACTGTAAGGATGCTCAAGATCCCCTCTGTCTCTCAAGATTCAATTAACATATCCACGACAGGTCGAGCAACCAGGCACCTATTGGTATCACAGTCACACTGCTGCTCAATACCCTGACGGTCTACGTGCTCCCTTCATCGTCCACGATAAAGATTTCCCCTACAAGGATAAGTACGATGAAGAGGTTATCTTTTCTCTTTCTGATTGGTATCATGACGAGATGCGATCCATGATTCCCAAGTTCATGAGCAAGGCCAACCCTTCAGGTGCAGAGCCCGTGCCCAACAATGCCTTGATGAACGAAACCACCAACTTCACAATGTCTGTCAAGCCCGAGACAACCTATCTGTTCCGTACCATCAACATAGGTGCCTTTGCTGGCCAGTATCTCTGGTTTGAGGGCCACAAGATGCGCATTGTCGAAGTCGATGGTATTTATACCGAAGAGGCTGAGGCAGACATGATCTACATCTCGGCTGCTCAGCGTGTCAGCTTTTTGCTCACCACCAAAAAGGACACTTCCAAGAACTTCCCAATTGTCGCCAGCATGGATACCGTGAGTACCGCTAGCCTAGTAATGATGGTGAAGCAAAAGCTGACTGTCTCATATAGACTCTTTTTGATGTCCTGCCCCCGGATCTGAACTACAATGCCACCGGCTGGCTCGTCTATGATGAAAAGGCCGACAAGCCAGACGCCGCTACTGTCGACGCTTTGGAACCTCACGATGACATGAAGCTTGTTCCATACGACAAGATGGGCATCCTTGGAAAGCCTGACCAGGAGTTTACTCTTGATGTCAAGATGGAAAACCTCAAGGATGGTGCCAACTACGCCTGGTTCAACAATATTACCTACGTCGAGGCCAAGGTTCCCACCCTGTATACCGCCCTCAGCGCAGGCAAGGACGCCGAAGATCCAAGTGTTTATGGCACTTACACACACTCCATGGTCCTGAAGAAGAACGAGATTGTACAAATTGTCGTGAACAATCTCGATTCTGGTCGTCACCCTTTCCATCTTCACGGACACGCATTCCAATCCATCTACCGTTCCGAAGAGGAAGCTGGTATTTGGGCCGATGCCAATGTTACTGAAGCCGATTTGCCCAAGACTCCTATGCGACGTGATACTCTTGTCATCTATCCCAACGGTAACATTGTTATGCGTTTCAAGGCCGACAATCCAGGTATGTCCCAAAACTCACTTTTACAAGGGGTTCGCATGATTAACTCTTCAGGTGTTTGGTTGTTCCATTGCCATATTGAATGGCACGTAGTGTCTGGTCTCATTGCCACCTTTGTTGAAGACCCTCTTACTCTTCAAGAGACCATCCAGCTTCCTAAGAACCACCTGGATGCCTGCGCCGCTGCTGATATGCCTACCAAGGGAAATGCGGCTGCTAATACCGAGAACTTCCTTGATCTTACTGGCGAGAATAAACCTGCCAAGGCTCTGCCTGCTGGGTAAGTCCCTCTACTCCCATTGCTTTACGAACCGGATGCACTGACACTCCTTGAAGATTCACTCCTCGCGGCATCGTCGCTCTTGTCTTCAGCTGTATCTGTGGTATCCTGGGTGTAGCCGTCGTGGCATGGTATGGATTTTCTGCACCGATCGACCCAACCAGTGCCGGCGCTCTCAGCGCTGGTATCGTTGATGGCAGTGACTCAGGCGACGGCAATCCTGCCCATAAGGGACCTCAAGAGACAGTTGTTTCCCCTTCAGGTGATGCGAGAAGTCACTGATAGATGGGTTAGACGTCCATGTCTTCCTGAAGATCAGCGACCGTGCTTCCAAGTCTCTTTAAATCTGAAAGAATGTACTAGTGTTTGTATATACCATTTTGTTACTTGTTATGTTCATCTTGAATAATGATATTTCGGGCATCCTTCTCCTCTGTGCAGAACTCCGGTCCAATCTGAAGATCCATTGCTCACAGTTTATTCTGTTCTCAGGGGCTCGTATAATTGGAGTCATCGACGAAAGTTTAGTTCTTAGAAGATCAAGACATATGATCGAACAGCAAAGTCGGTCGATTGGTCCATCTAGATTTGTGAGGGCCAGTGATTTATATAAGCCTGTCTGATCAATGAATAAGCCAAAGAGCTACTCTCATTTCGAATGTCTCAATCAGCTTTCTTGTTCCTATGTGAGGCTCCTCAGTGCCATATCATCATATTCGTGGCTAAGTCTGTCATATAGAGCTACTGTTGATATACAGATGGTGAAATGTGTTCCCGTTGGGTGACAGTGGAAGAAGAGCCAGGTTCACCGCAGTGCGAATCGAATCCGGTTGTATTATTCCTTCAGCACGCTTAGCGAGACTCTTCACTCATTTAATGTTTACTCGATGATCCACCCGTGGCTATATGCTTCCTCGGACAGTCTGACAGAAGTCGATACACTTTCCTGGGCATTACCAGATTATGTACTACATGAATCTTCAGGCGATCATGAGCTTAGGCGCTATCACGTACCATTGCGATGGTAAACGGAATTAAGAGCCACTGCATCATGATCATGGTATCAAAAGCTGAGAGAGAAGTTCTTTTGTTACACCCCTTCATGTTTGTGCCTCCTGTTGCATACAAATTTTGTTATCGCTCACCCATTCAGCAAAGACAGGGTCCATAATCACACTCAATTTTCACTTGAGAATACAGAAAAATCTATTGAGTCGTTTTCAAGTCGTTTTCAAGTCTTTTGAAGTCCACATCCTTTTGACGATTTGAACCCCCCCGTCACGAGCTATCCCTCACGTACACATCTCGAGGATACGCAATCGTCTGATCATCATATCTCATCAGCATCAGCCACCCCATCATCGGCTAAAAGTTCTCAAGTGGGAAGAGAGAAACAAGAGAAAGGGGAGGCAGACAACCCGCATTGCGCCGATGAGACACGACAGAGAGAAATGCACATCGAATTCAACACCTTTATTTCTCAGAGGGCTGAAACAGCCATTGTAATCATGTTTGCAGCATGACCAAAGAGGCGCATCAGACAATTCCGAAAGTCACAAGCTGATTTGCAACGGTGTGTGTGCCCCCAAATCATTCAGAACTCCAAGAATCGGTAAACGAAAAGAAAAACAGCGGGAAATGCCATGATTTCAAGAAATAATTCCGAGTAAAAAGGAAAACAGGGAGGGGTATAGGTATGGTTCAGCTGAGGACGGTCATCACATCAGGCTCGCGGTGCCATGGTCATTGAGTGAGACGTTTACTGGTTAATCTTCTCGTTGACGGCAGTGGTGGTCTCGGCCTTCTTCTGATGCAGGAAAGAGCTCAACCAAGAGAGAGTCTCGTTGCTAACGACGAGGACGGTGGTAACGGCAGCTTTTCCGTGCGCGACGAGGCCTCCTTGCTCGACCTTCTTGATCTCAGAGTTGTAGACCTGGAAGACGTGGTCCTTACCCTCAAGACCCTTCTGAATTGGGAAGAGGATGAGAGCGCGGGTATCTTGGTAGAGTTCATCGGTGGGCTTCTTGACGACGGGGAACTTCTCGTCGATACGGTCGAGGGTCTTGTCGCCTAGGGAGTCGACCTTCTGGACATAGGGAGAGACGTATTGGTAGGGCTTGGCGAAGTAGGGGACGACGGGAGCGGCGAAGGTCTGGTAAGCAGCGTCGGTGAGCTTGATGGAGCGCTGACCGAATTCGTTGGACTTGAAGGTGTGGACGCCGTCGCTGATGACAGGGTAGTTGAGGAGATGCTGCAAACAGGTTAGTTTGGGTCGCAAAGTTGTGAGCTATTCGACAATTACCTGGACGAAGGCAGAATACTGAGCCGCGCTCACGTCGCCATTAACTTGGTGAGACATGGTAGTTGTTTTAGGATTGCTCGCAAAGAATCGGTGCAAGTGGTGGGAGTCGCAAGGTTCGAGATAAAGTCAATTGCTTGTCGAAATCGTGATGACGTTCGATGACGAGTGGTAGATAAGCTTGGATTCGAGTCAGGAACGGTAATCTTCTTTTTCAGAGGAGCTTCAGGTGGGATGTGATGGTGTAGGATAGATAGATAAACAGATGGAAGAGAAGAAGGTGGGAAAGTGGGATGGTCGCAATTGAAGGGGACCTGCAGAGGCTAAAAGGGAACATAAACAGGATGGACGAGGAAGATGGGGAGAGTAGCAGTCTGTGTGTCTGTGTGTGCGTTACGTCTGAGGTCAGAGGAGGGAGATGAGGGAGATGATGTTGGTGGGACGCCACAGTATGGAAGCTCAAGTACCTACAGTTTTTGGTGTAAAAGAACTCGGAGGAAGAAGGGGAAATGAAGAGGAAAGGGCCTATCTAGGTTAATAAATGCGCTTTGGGTGTGCTGTAAGTGCTGTCCAGTAGGTAGTGCTTGGGTAGGGGGCTAGAAAATTCCGGAAAGTAACCCACCTTTACGATACAGCAAATATCAAGGTGCAGCTGTTTTTTGCCATCGCGAGGATTATGGAGGAGTGATTGAGTGTTAGGGAGCAATCAATTTGCATGTGCAAATGCGCAAACATGTGCTTGTACTAGACAAGGTATCTTTAGAGCTATTTTGAGCTGAGTGGATACTTGACGTACTTAGCTTGGACGGACGGACTGCTAACTCATTATCTTGTGGCTGATACAAGTTTGTTTCTTGTGAGTCTCCCTTTTTGTGTTATTGGATGAAGGAAGAGATTGAAGATTGAGATCAATACATCTCCGCTGATTCTTTAACTGATGTTATTCGAATGACACCTCAGCCACATGCTCTTCAACTCTTTTAGCTCCCATCAAAGACCATCCATAGCAGTACGGAGTAGGTATCAGTCAGTATCAGTCAGTCAGTACAGTTACAGGCATTGGTGGGGTGCTGTTGGGCCTTTGTGACACCATCACAGTCAAAAGATAAGGTACCTTAGGCAATCGTTCGACTCAGCCGCATGCCCTGTCTCTGGGTGTTCATTCCTCGTTTCATCTCTTTCCTCAACAGCCATTCGATCAAATGGCTCGCCCCGGGAAGACGGGAGCTCATTAATGAGGTACGTACCCCTGCCCGTCGCGTAAGGTCATTAATGTCGTCCCTAGGTGCCTGCAGGGCAGGAATGATCTCCATGACATGTGAAAGTGGCCCCTCCCCCCACTCTCCAAGCAATAACGTTTCCCTTCCCTGACTGACTCCAAACATAGGTAGGTAGGTTACCAACACCAAGATTATCAATTCGACTCAACTCTCCCCAACAAAAGAGCTTGAGCTATAGAAATCCCTCTTTCACTGATCAAGCAGTGCATCTGTTGCAATTCTACATCGACGCCACGCATCCTTGGCGCCAATCAAACAAGAGTGAGCTCTTGGTACATACAATCTTTGTTCCTTTTTGGGGGTATTCCGAACGAAACGACATTCAAGTGAACGAGACTCATTACTTCGGAGACTTTAATCTCTCCACTGTCTACAGCCGGCTTATCAGCTTCTTCCGCGGGCTCGGACAATTGGCACATGAATTTCGTGAGTGGAAGCGTTACCTCTCCTCGGAGATAATGGCCAATGGCCAATTCCGTGGAGTGCAATACCACGCAACGCAATGCAATAGAGGACCAGATACACCTCAAACTTCGTCATGATGCGTTTCAACACGACGCTTTTCCAAGTCTGTGTTCCCTCGCATCGCGTCTGCAAGCGCTCGGTCCAAGCCCAATCCTCATCTGCACAGTCCGTACTCTGTATGTCTTATCTCGGGCTTTATGAAGCCTTAGCTATCCGTTCAACCTGGCAACAACAGCCAGGCCGGATCAGCAACTCCTCCTCTCCCCTTTGCTAGGAACCAATCGTCGCCTCGTCAAGTCTCAGCCATGTGCCAGGCACTTAACTTGTCAGCTATTCCCCCCTAACCCTACTCGGTAACAGGGTAGCAGTCCGCGTATATGTGGGAGAGGTACTTTTTATCACTCTTGATGTTGCCGCCACGTGAAGCATTCGCATTGATAAGAGACCTCTCATTCTGCTGCCGACTTGGCGAAAGGCAATCCAGCTGCTGCCGCGGTTAAACCTCATATCAGACATGAGCTCGACTGCCGGCCTCGGATCTCAAGGGAAGGAAGAATAAGTGTCGCTTCCAGAAAAGCGGCTCTGTCTCGTGGCTACGAACTCGATTCCTTTTTCGACATTTGCTCCATAGCCTCATCACGTTAACGGAATCGCTCTATTACCTTATCGACCGATCACCCAACAGCCCCAAGGGTCCCCTGCTACGTGGCATGCACCCTGTCACTGAAGTCGTCTAGTTATGGCCCACTTACAGCCACTTTCACATGTCAGGAATTACATGTTGAGTGATGACTGAGTGATGGGCGATGAATTCATCAATTTAGACGTTGGTGCCCCCTTGAAAGTCTCAAATCAAGCAGACGGATGCGCTTGTGTAACCCTGATCGACAGTATATTCAACGGCTCATTGCGCATGCTCGGCAACGCGTGCCACAATACAAAATCTCACGATCTTCAAGGGATCACCAGTGAACAACGCCAACATTCCTCTCCCTAGCCCGCGCGTTCCTCTGCGCGAACTGTTGGTGGGCGCACAGGGTGACTGGCCAAGCGCCAACACTTTGTATGATTTCCATATTTTTTCTTCACGAATGTTTTCGTCTCTTGCAGTGGGAATCTTCCTCTCAAGCTTCACCACATCTGCGCCGCGTCATTTCAGCATATCGTGATCACGACAGGATGCATATTCTCTTGAAACGCCGTTTCTCTGCGTCTTTGGTGAGCGACTCATAAAGCCCCACGGCTAGGGCCACTCGTCCCCTCAATATCACATGTCGAAAACAAATCTCCTTTTCGTTATATATTGTGATCGTGGTAGCTCGACTCCGGCACGATAGCTTCCGTCAGTCAATGTGGGCCTCATCTACACCTAGCATCTGATTGGCTAGTCGACAGCCCTACATAACTTGCATGTTCCCTTCTTCTTCATGCTTGTGCTCATGCGTTGGAGATCCGCTTGCTTTGATTGATCTGACTTGCAAGGGCTCTTCGGATCATCTTGGACCACATGCAAGACCCTCAAATTCGGATTGTTTCCGATGATCATAGTTCATATCCTTTTTTTTCCTTGGGCTCGGTTCCCTGTATTATCGCGGCGGAAGCCATATTGCCAGGCTCGAAATATTCGACTCCAATTCTCAATGCCTGAAGATTCACGGATCTTCAGATTTGCAAGTATGACTGACTGACTGGTCTAATTTCGAAACTCACTTATCGCATTACCGAGGGTACTGTCAAAGGTCGATATAACGATAGTGCTCTCATTTCACAAAGCAACACTGCTTTACACCATCATGGTCACCTGTTGTCTTACAACAGCTTGTTAACCCACATTCACACATTCAGGACTTGCTTTGCGAATCACGTCGCTGAACGACGTGAAGCTGAAGCCAAGCGGCGGTAATTGTGCCGGCTTTCTTGAGGATCTTCCAATGTTTCACTTTAGTTCTGACATGAAGGGATATCTCCGCCTGCTAAGGGACGGCTCGATGCGGATCGAAATGTCAGCTGCTCAACTACTTCAGCTCAATTGGTTGTGACACCTGTCAATCGGCGATCAACGTCAGACCTCAACACGGTCAGATGCGAAGATGATGATTTTATTGCACGATACGTGGTAATTGATACTATCGCGAAAGCAAACTGGTGTGCACAGACAGAGAGATGTGCGTCACACATTCAGTGAGTTAGATGGTTGTACCAAGTGGTACAACTGCTGCTGCGGCTGCTTTTCCTCTTTAAATTCCCGTCCGTCAGTCCCTGCCTCTCTCCGATTGTCTTTCTTGGGTAGATGCCGTATAGTTACTTTTAGGTACTGTACTGGAATCGATTTCTATCAATATGACCTTTTACAGCCTTGTTGCTTTTGCACTGTTTGTGACCTCGTCTCTGAGTCGAGCCACTGTTGAAGAAATACATCTTCAGTGGTCACTGTGTGATCGTGATGGAGAAGCCGTCCTCGAGAAACTAGGGGAAGAAGTTCGCCCACCCTACAAACGCAATCCGATCACCTACTTCGACACCATGCCCCCGACTCATGCGCAACAAGGCGTCATGTTCCGTACAAAGACGAACAAAGGAAATCCGTTTTCCGTCATCAAGGTGCGCTTCGATGAGAAACCAGAGCGCATTCCCCCTGGCGCCTATTGCATCTATGATCGATACGGAGACAATGTCCCATTCACTTGTGGTCAACGGTACCTCCTGAGCGACAGAGCGACCCAAGAGATCTGGAGCGATGACCAAGTTCGCTTTGCAGAAAAGTACGACGATATTGACTGGGATGGCCTTGTACCCTACGGGCCTTTCCCAGATGGCAAGTGGAAGTTGAGAATACTGGATCACAAAGCGAAGCTGGATGATGTTGTAGCTGGGGAGCTTCACCTTATGGAGATTGAACTGTCTACCCCGAAAGCCGGATCTGAGAAGGTGTATCAGGAGATCACTGAGTATCTGAGAGAACACGATGTATTGCTCTGCGACCCCCAGGCGTCGAAGACACTGCGCTTGTTTCAGGATATGGGATACACTGATGACGAAGATACTTGGAGCGAGGAACTTTAGCTACTTGTCATACGTGTCAGTTCTCTCTCGGTCTATCAAGTTACACTGTTGACAATGTACCCGTCCTCCAATCTTTTTGTTGGACTGGGAACGCGGTGTTATTGGAAACGCTTTAGTTCTTACACATCGATCCTGCGTAATTAAAAGCTGATATAATGAGGCCCAAAGGCCCAGTAGTTAAGCCTCTGAATACTAGGGTTCCTGCCAATTTTGCCCCTAACCATATATAATCCTTGAGCGCTCTTACACCCCTGCACTAGTCATGTAACCAAGACTGCCTTGCAAAAGTCACTTCAAGGCTGGGCTTCGTCATGGAGCAGAAACGTGAACGGCAACTTCACTATTTCTTTTTGATATGGCCAGCCTCGTCGCCGCTATAACCATAGATATCCTCATCATCGTCGACTGGCCTCGATGGAAGAGTAGGACGTGGGCCTAAAGGTGGAACGGCAGTATTGACTGGCTTTTCAGGAGCCTGCGAGTCTGTTCGTTGACGATGAGTCGCCGTTGCAGTGAAATCTCGGAGGCTTTTCTTGGTTCCCTCTTGACCGTTCTCCTTGGCGGTCTTTTTTGTGGTCTCTCGAACGGTCCTCTGTACGGTGCGATGAGCGAGGCGTTGAGTGCGCAGATAATGAGCCCTGTTTCGTGCCATGCCTTGGACAAGCTCTTGATAGACGCCTTTCATGAAAGCTTGAACGCTATCATCGGTATTTCCCGGGGGAAGATTCTGAATCGTATTTTGGAGGGTTTCTCGATCGAAATATTGAACAATACGTTGAGTGTTATTTCGAGCAATATCCTGAGCTTCATCCCGAGCTTCATGGTGAGGGCGAGGAAGGCGACCCCGAGGGCGACCCTGAGCGTGACGTTGAGCTCGGATTTGATCGTAAATTAGAGCCTGACGTTGACTACGTTGTTGGAATCTCTCTTGAACAAGAAATCGAGCTTCACTTTCGTTGTTATCCTGAAAGCGACGTTGAGCGAGACCTTTAGCATGAGACCCAGCCACCCACTGAGCGTCCTCCAACTTAAGTTTGAGTATTTGAGCCATGCGTTGTACAAGACTTTCACTGAGACCATGGGCGTAGCATTGAGCGTACCATTCCTGGAGATCCTTTTCCACATTTGGGTTTTCTTTCTTGAGTTGGGCGAAAGTATGACCGCACCGTTGGTTTAAATTGGCCCTCGTGACAACATTGTGTGATGCCTCGGGACCTTGGTTGATACCTTGAGCGTTGTTCTGAGCGTTCCCTTGAGCATTGTCATCATCATCATCATCATCATCATCATCATCATCATCATCATCATCCTCCTCCTCCTCCTCATCTTCGTCTTCGTCCATAGGCTCTGGTGACTCCTCGATAAAAACCTCCATCTCTTCGAGTGTCTTTGTTTGTCTGTGCTCCCACTCGTCATCTATCTCCTTCTTCTCCTTCATGTGCGCTTCGAGGAGCGTGTCCTTTAGCCATTCACACTCAGTGAACAGAATGTCGAGCATTTTGTCCCTGTTCCACAGCGTCATATTGGCATTGCACATGTTGTATGTATCGATGAGTTTCTGCTGTCCCTTCAAGAGGAACTTGAGTTCCCAGTCGTTGGTGTAGAGTCCGTGGAGGATAAACAACAAAGCGGTTCCAAGCCCCAATGCATCCCTGAATTGCTTTTTCGACAAACGCCAGAACACGTCACGGTGCTTGAACAGGGGATGGTTCCTGTAATCTTTCCACTCGTCGTTGTTCCTGATAACGAACATCTCACGCCAGATAAAGTACTTGATGGCGCGCCTGTTCCAGTAGGGAAACAGCTCCCTGTGGTAACTGACGACGTCTGTGAAATTGTCGATCAAGGCGCAAGCATTTCGTCTGTTGGTGAGAGGAAAGGGGCACTCGAGGGGCAAGTCGAAGATGGTTATCTTGTTGCAGAGATTTGCCTCCTCCCACTCTGAGACTTCGTCCCACTCCAAGCGAGGTTTCGGGTCCTCGAGTTGCCTCTCATTATCGTACCAGGGCGAGTAAATGATGATTTGGCCGGACATTTTACGGCATAGAATATCAATAGGTACAGAACTGTTGCGATTTCTGAAGAGGTTCGTCAATATCTGGAGTGTTTTCTATGTAGAGAAGAAAAAGTCTCGAAGCGAGAAATACGACGTGGCTTATTCAAGCAAACAGTCACACACAAGTGGCAGGAGCGCATCGCTGCCATGTCCAAACAAACTTCCTCCATGAAGCGATCAAAGTTGTAGAATGAAAGTCTAAGATACCTTAGGTAGGTAACTAGGCCTTAGAGGGCAAGATAACAGCGAACCTAAATATAGGGTGCTAAAATAAACTTATTAAAA
>JABEEJ010000574.1:0-36370 GCA_013363135.1 Fusarium brevicatenulatum
TAATAGTATTATACTATATAATTATACTGTACCTATAAGGTTATAGCAATTTTTCCTGGTTATATAGTGCTACTAGGGTAACAGACCTACCGCACCCCCTACTACGGCTGTCTGCTAGTGGAGGGCCACCAACCGCTTCCGCCAGACTCAGCCATCTTTTCAGATGGGATGGGTCGACCCCCACTCAAAGTAATGTCAAGTTGGATTCTATCCATCAATAATTATAGGAGTTTTGTTCCTTTTAGTTTTGAGAGGGACGAGGGGAACAATAAGCCCACCCCTTTCAACAACTCGTCTCAGCTTCTAAATCATTGAATACGGGTGTGGTATTTCACGTCGAACAACCACTTACATCATCACACCACAGAGTTCTTTGACGGCCTCAACCTAATCCAGGAGCCAGAGGATTCCTCCGTCCACTCGCAGCACTCGCAGCACTTGCACTCGGGTCGAATGTCGTCTACAGATCTTCGGCCCTTTCGATCCATTCTTTCAAGGCGCATTACACGTAGCCGAACCAGCTTTCTCTTTACTTTCTCTTTCTGTCGCAGAAGCATTCCTTTCCGCCGAGCCCGTTGAACGGGAGCCCCAGACAAACCACAATTCACCATTGATTGACATCATGACTACACCTACCGAGGTTGACGATTTTGGTCTACCCATCAGGCGCTTTCCAACTCCGAAGAACGATGAGCCTACCGAGATATCCAAAGATGAGAATCCTACTGCAACTCCAGTAGCAGATGCCTCGAGCGGTGAGCAACCGATAGTGTCCGAGACGAAGAACGATAAGTCCGGCGATCAAACAACACCCTACACCATCGCATCTGTTAGGGATGACGACAAGAGCGAAACTTTTGAAGATGCTCGATCTGAACAGTCAAATTTTAGCAAAGATGCTTCAAACCCGCCTTTGGCTACGGACGAAACCCCCACACCAACTTTTAACAAAACTCCAGAAAAGATCGAGCCTACCGAGGCCAAAGATATTAGCGATCAGGAACCAAAAGATTCGAGAAAGACACAGTCAGAAATCTCCGAGGCTTCCAAAGAGCATACAGATGTCGATGTCGATCTCAAGAACCAAGGGACTCCCAAGCCAGACGATACGACGAACAAGGGCTCAGTGGAAACACAACCAGAGGCAGCAGATCTTGTCAAAAAGTCTACAGGTGACGAGGTAGCTGCCAGTAAGGAAGAGCCCCCTCAGCCCAACAAAGTCACGCCAACTCCTGTATCGCCTACGCAGGCCAATCGAAAGGATGTTTCTGAGTTTTCCCACCAGAAGATCTCTACCAAGCCAGAAGAACCTCAAAAAGGGGTGGAAGAGGATGACTGGCAAGAAATGCCTTCTTATGCACGATACGATATGTACAACGACGACGACAAACTAGTGGCAAGGGAATACGATCCGGAACAGGATGAATCATACGAATATGGAGGACTTGGTGGTGCTGGCAAGGGGTACACTCGGGTAACATTGGACGATGATGCCGAGTCGGCAACAAGCATGGACGACAATACGAAATATCTCTTCAAGAGCGCAGCCGGAACCAGTATGGTCGACGATGATGAAGGACGAGATGCTATCGGTCAGATGCAGGCGACCAAAGATCTCTTGACGGAAGGCCAAAGAGTTGCATACGTTGGATTGGTCCGTCTCGAGATCGTCAGACTTGTGAAAGAGGCGGAAAAAATGAAATCGTTCAAGAAGACAAAGAAGGAGGTTGCTATGTCAGTTGAATCCATGCTGATGTGGGGTCAGAAAATGATGCTTCGACTGTACGCTCATATGGAGATCAATGAAGCTGAGCAGATTATGATCGAACAGTTGGCAGAACATGGAGTTATGCCGCAGGACTTGGCGCCCGCGCTCAATACTAATGCTCGAGTATCAAATCCCATGGCAGATGGAGAGTCGTCGATGCCAAGCACCCCATCACTGGACGAGAAGCCTGCAGAGGCACCGCCGCCATATGAGGCGCTTGACGGCGAGGAGCTCTCTGAGGTGAAGACCCCATCACAGCTCCCCACCACCGCAAAGATCGATATTGATCTTCGGTGGACTGTGCTTTGCGACCTCTTCCTGCTCTTGATCGCTGATTCTATTTACGATTCCCGCTCGAGAGTTCTCTTGGAGAGAGTTGGTGAGAGCCTTGATATCACGTGGGTAGATATCTGCCGTTTCGAGAAGAAGGTCACAGAGGCTCTGGAGATGCAGCAAGCAGCCGAGAAGGAGAACTGGAACGAGGAAGAACACACGGAAACTCGCAGGAAGAACGCATTGACCCGGCGATATGTGATGATGGGATTGGCCACCGTAGGCGGTGGGTTGGTCATTGGTCTTTCGGCAGGTTTGCTTGCTCCTGTCATCGGTGCTGGCCTGGCTACCGGATTAACAGCCATCGGAGTGACTGGCACGGGAAGTTTCCTCGGTGGTGTGGGGGGCGCAGCCATCATCACCTCGGGCGCAGCAGCGTCAGGCAGTATCATCGGAGGCAGGGCTGCGGACCGAAGAACTGGCGCGGTTAGAACGTTCGAATATCGTCCCCTTCACAACAACAAGCGAGTCAACCTCATTGTCACTATCTCGGGGTGGCTGACAGGTAAGGTCGATGACGTACGACTGCCATTCAGTACGGTAGACCCTGTCATGGGTGACCTCTACTCAGTGCTCTTCGAGCCTGAGATGCTTCGGAGTATGGGTGACACTATCAACATTTTGGCTACTGAGGTCAGATGATTTACATCCTGTTCCAATGGAGAGTACCAGACTAACGATCACAAAGGCTCTTACACAAAGTATCCAGCAAATTCTGGGCACAACCATACTAGCTGCTCTCATGTCAGCTCTGCAGCTACCGATAATTCTTACCAAGCTTGCCTATCTTATTGACAACCCCTGGGCTGTCTCGCTGGACAGAGCCACCTCCGCTGGAAAGATTCTAGCAGATTCGCTGCTAGAACGCAACTTAGGAACACGACCCATTACCCTGGTTGGGTTCTCGATCGGCGCACGAGTCGTTTTCTCTTGCCTTCAGGAGCTCAGCAAGAAGGGGGCGGTTGGTATTGTGCAAAATGTCTACATGTTTGGTTCGCCTATCGTGGTAAAGAAGGAGGAGTACGTCAAGGCCAAGACTGTGGTTTCCGGGCGATTCCTGAATGCGTACAACCGCAACGACTGGATCTTGGGCTACCTATTCCGACTCACGAGTGGAGGTATCCGCCGGGTAGCAGGTCTAGCTCCAGTGGAGGATTGTCCGTTTGTTGAGAACATGGACGTAACGGATCTCGTGAATGGCCACATGGATTATCGTCAAAAGATGCCGGTATTGTTGATAAGATGTGGATGGTCTGTCGAGAGTGAAGAGTTCGTCGAAATCGAAGATCCAGACCCGGACAACCATAATGAGCGCCAAAGAGAACTGATCAATGAGATCGAAGAGGCACGCAAGAACCTCGAGAAAGAGGGTAAGGCCAAGAAGAGTGGGCGATTCAGCTTCTTCGGTCGTCGAAAGAACGCGGAGAAACAGGACTGGGAAATATACGAAGACTCAAAGAATAAGGGAGAAGGCAAGGAGAAGGCAAAGGATGCGGAACAAGCTGACAGCAACACTGGTGTCCTTTTCGACATTGATGCAATACGTGCAGAAATTGCCAAAGATGCCCGAGATCACTATGCCAGTCCAGAGGACCTGCAAGTCAAGGAGATCAAATCGACTCTGCCTCCAATGAAGCTGGATGTGTCCTCGCTTCCCGCTTCTCCTTCGGCGGTGGCCAATGGCTCTCGAGCAGGCTCTCGGACGGATCTGACCGGCGCACGAGACTTGCACGATACTCGTGTGTCCCAGGAGAGGTCTCACAGTTACACACCAAGCTACACCAGACAAGCATCACCACCTGGGTACAGTTCACCGTACGGCGGAGGATTTGGGTCAGGACACGGTGACGCATACGGCTCGGACCGACATGACGAGGACGACATTCAGATGACATTCGATACCTCGTTTGACGATCATCCGCGGTCAGCAACGGCAGCACCTACTGAGACGGCAGCAACTAGGCCACAGGTGAAGACGGCGCAGACACTGCCAACGATGACATTGCATGAACCGTGGGGGGATTCAGATGATGATGATTTTGGCAAAGAGAAGGAGATTTCAATGACATTCGCCTGAGTTGGTGATTTGGGGGTTGCCTTTTTTTGAGTTGCTGGCGTTTCGGATCAGACGAGCGATTGGAGGGGCTCAGTCTCTTCGTCTGGACTGGACTCTGCTCTGACTCTGCCGCTGACTTTGAGTTTGACTTTTTCCGGCGCAAGCAGGGCTTGATGGTTTTTGGATGTTGTTGCATTCATCAAGGAGTAATCAAAATCGGCTGGAGTATCAAATACACATAAGACATAGTAGTTAGTACCATCTAGAACACTTTGCGAAGTAAGTATGAGCAATGACGAAGACGAGACTCAAAGAGGAGGATATTAATTCTAATGTTGGTGTTTTGCACTGTTGCATTGTTGGTCCGTGTGCCACTCAAACAGCGGTCGGCTTTTGATGGTCAGTTCTATAAACAGAACAAGCCATGAAAGGGTGGATGTTATTGCTGATGGGGGATGACCGTTGTGAATGTACTGCCCATTGCATTACACTACACACAGATCTGTCACACAGCAGGTCACACGATACACGTGTTTTGCAGCCCTGGAATGCCATGATGCCCACGTCTCCTAGCTGTGCAGGATGGAAATTGTCAAAGAAAAAAGACAGCTGGTTGTCTCCCGGGGAGGATGGGTAGTGGTGGTGGTGGTGGTCGAGGCTTGTGCTTATGATAAGCATTGAGTGGGAGGCATCGCTAGGGAGCGGCTGAAGTGTAGGTATGTTGAATTTCAGTTGGGTAATCTTACAGTGAGACGCAGGATTACTTGTGTCGGCCAAAAGTAGTCACACTCTCTCAGTTCTTGACCTGGAGAGGAGTGAACGTTGGTTGTTAGTTTGGCCTTCTGGCCAGGATAAGTATATACAGTTAAGCCTATATGTCTCAAAATTGTGAGGATTGGCGATAATCGCTGGGTTGGTACTAGATCGGCAGAAGAGATCAAGGCAATGTACTCGTTCTCATCCTTTATTAAATCCTGGGGTGGTACGGCGAGATGTTACGGTTGAGGTTGGCTGGTTGGCGCGTATAAAATGAGTTGCTCTACCACCACAGCAAGCAGCAGTTGACAGACAAGAAAGACAAGACGAGTTATAGGCATAACGTCTTTTGGGGATTTCTTTCTTGGTTGACAAAAACATCTCAAACAGAGTCTTCCTCTCTTCCGACATTGCCTGACAGTAGTAGTAGGCCTGAAAGACTAGAAAGTCCACCTTGGAAACGATGGATGGAAGTAATCTTGGGGCTGACGGGGCTCAGCACCAATAAGTGTAAGACGATGCGCCGAAACAAAATTCTAGTGGATCGACAAGTCTACAGTTTGTACTTCACAGTGTCTGTCTTGCGCAGATCCTGGGCATCCTGTCAGCCGCAGTAGACTTATCTAATTGGAGAACGTCGATAAAGAGTGGGTGTTTTTTAATGCCAACCTTCCATAGGGCAGAGTCAACGTTTGAAGTAGCGGGCTGCACCGCCTCTCCACTGTTTTACCGTATGTACCTATCCATCCGTACGTTGGATTGGATGTCTTAAGTACTAAGGTACCTAGTAGGTAGAGCAGAGCGTGGCCAGAGAGTTAATGGTGATAACATAAGGCATTTCAAGGAACAACAAACAGAGGCAGACATCACTCCGACACTTGCCCACTGAAAATCTCAACCCTTTTGAACGGTTCGGCCTCTCCAATTCGATACCTTAGTGCTTACAGAAGCCCTCCATAAGAGCCTCGGGTCTTTGTGATGGCGGGATCAAGGGTCTCCAGTACTCCGTAGGGACGAGAGGTTTCAGGGGTCTGAGCGATACCCCAGTCCGGCCCAAGCCAGAAGAGGTAAGGATTGGAGCATTCCCTTTGTTCTAACAGTCCAGCTGAGAGAGAATTCGTATGTAGGTACACAAGTTGGGCTGATGGGTGGTCTGTGAACTCTCAGACAGGCCAGTGTGTAAAAGGAATCTTAACTGCATTAGACTAGAGAACCTGACTGTTCTATCTATCTCTAGACGAATCATGTACGGGATGAGCGGTGATAACTTATATGTGTGCATTTAGGTATCTGGCAAACGTTTCAGACTCCACGTCAGCGAATGGAGTCCTACGGTCACCAAGCAATGGAACACCCAACACAGCCGTTCAGCCCAGTAGAAACAACCTTGTTCCCAGGGAGGGGATGCAGTGGAGCCGTCCATCGTCAAGCTTGCCCCTTATGGACAAACACTGTGCTGTACCCTCATAGTACCCTCTATACGAAGTCCTAGCTGGCCAGGCTGAGTACGCCCAGGTCTGCATTTGCAACCATCCAGACCAAGTCAAGACAAGCCAGTCAAGCCAGGGCTGAACCGCGCTTGGGCTTGCCGCAGCAATGAGACCAGGGAAGACGAAGGAACTCCCGTTGGGCCTGTTTTCTTTGTCTCCTCTGCTTCTGTCATCTTTCCCCCGTCTTACGATATACAAAGATTTTGGAACTAACCCTCTAATAAAACTACCTCGCTTTTGCTTTTTTGCTTGTCCTGCGGTTTGCTTCGTTTCTCTGTCCTCAGGGACTTGTTGTCCCAAGATATTAAATCGGCCGTTTGGAATAGAGTCTGACCTGGACTGACCTGACCACACTCGACAAACAAGGATAAACGAGTATCAACGAAATCGAACGATTCTCGACAAAGGACCCGGTCTTCAAACTATTTTCAACTTGAACTTGCTTCCCTTGAGAAGTGGACGAGAGGTCTAAGAGAACCTGTTTGATTTGGATATACCACCAATCGCCAACACATACATAACTGCTGATCTTGCCGGACAAGTCGAGTCAACACCCCAAGATGGAACAAATAGCAAACCAAATCGATCGGGACGATACGGGCGATATTGTGAAGGACATGCAAAATGCCCCTTCTTCTACCAATATCAATTTTGCATCGCCCTCCAGCAGAGGTGACTCGGACGGTGTTGTTGACGGCTCAGGCAACGGCAACACAGGCGTGGGAGGAGGGGGTTCGAGCTCACAGACCAAAGTCATTGTCTTCAACTCCACAAACTTCGAGGACGGTTATGTTTTTCAGCTCAAGGATAGCGACCAGAACAAAAAGATAATCGGCTTCTCCAAAACCGACCCCAAAACCACTCTCGATGTGGTCCAATGGCAGGTTATCAACGACGAAAACATTGAGGCTTTGGGCGATGCCGAATTTAGCGATGCGAAGCCTGAGGGACAACTCATAGATGGTATGCATCCCTTGCTCAGAATGCGTGCGACACGCTCTTGTAAGATCTTCAAGTTACTGATGCATTATCCAACGTAGTTGGCAACAATTCTGTGACGCTCAACTTTACTGGCCAAACCGCGAAATATTACGGAAAAGAGATGTACATCCAAATTGACTGGAAGAAGGACGGAGCTTCAGGCTCCACCAAAACAGAGCTCTTCACTGTCACCAATACCGACAACGCAACCGAGATCGCTGAACTAGACACCCAGCTCAAAGAGGATAATGGTCAACAGGGGGCCTTGGAGTCTACCGCTTCCTCATCCTCATCCTCATCGGCAACAGCCACTCTTTCACCTTCGTCGACTTCAGGGGCTGAAGAGAGTTCCGGCGGCGGCGGGCTCTCAACCGGCGCAACTGCTGGCATTGCCGTTGGTGCCGTCATTGGTGGTCTTCTAATCATCGGTGCTCTGGTATGGTTCTTTCTTCGTCGGCGTCGACGCAGCAAGAAGGCTGGTGATGAGTATGTCACACAGCAAACATACGCAGTGGACAAGGAAACTCATGGCCGCGCTACCGACTCACCCAACTCGCCCTACTCAGATGAAAATCATATGCAGCCTGTTGCTCTCGGTAGCCTCGACCGAGATCGTGGCGCCGCTCCAACTCCCCCATCCGGCGCCGTGCCTCGTTCATCCATCGGGTCCCATGATCGTGCAGCACACAGCGGTGCTCAGACACCCCAGGGCATGTCGTCCAACGTGGCTCACTTGGTCGAAGATGGTATGACAGTCGATGAAATCCGAAGATTGGAGGAAGAGGAGCGGCAACTGGATGATGAAATCGAGCGTGCCGCAAGACGTTAGTGCCGCCTCGCATGGGCAAAAGCCATCTGTAGACTAGAGGAATCCAGGTCCCGTTGAAGGCATTGACTCCTGATGTGGTTGTGTTATGGGGTTTGGAGTTTTGGATTATATTATATCTGGTTCTTACGCTTTGTTTCTTGGGTCCTCTACGGAGCCTGCTTAGTTTTGTCCATCGTAACGGTGCTGTGTATTCTCGGCTTGCTGACGGCATAGCTGGTCCGTTATTGATCAGATGTACGCCTACCTAGAGACACCACAGGTTTCTTCTGCCATGTTGACAAAGCCTCTAAACCTTTCACGATATCTTGCATCAAGTTTGCTTGTTCCAGCGGTCATGGAAACATGGAATTTGGTGCCATCATAAACACAATTGGCGGGAAAATGTCGAGAGCGTCACGCAATCCTTATAGCGAGAACGATTTAGTTAGGTTGTGCATGATTGACACCAGAACGGTAACTGGCCAAGCTGTTATTCATACATTTCCCACCCACAGGCGATGTGAAACTGCAAATCGTCGTCGAAAACTCGCACCCAGTGATTAAGAAACAAACCCTGCAATTTTAATTTACAATTTCAACGACTCATACCGGGCATCAATGTCTTCCTCGCAAAGTCCTAACACAAAACGCAGGCCAAGTTCCCCTTTTCGTCCAGTCTAGGGGAGTGACGGTTAGGCAAGATTCGCTCGACTTCGTCCACTCTTTGCTTTTTCTCTTCTTTAGCTGCGAGAAAACCAGTTGCTGACCATGTTGCTTGCGAGGCTTCCGGCCAGATTGCCAGTTCCAAAAGCGCTACCAGCAATGCTGGAAGCGTTGCTGAACTTGTCACATCGCGAGAAGGCTAGAGTGTTCATGATGGTGAGAACAAGAGCAATCACTAGTAACCAAGTGTTAGTGGCATTGAATCTGGCATGGGTACAAAGCGTGCTCTTTGTATTTGAACCGGGTATTCTATCAAACGTACCAACGAGGGGCAACCACAAGAACTGCAGTCGCACAAGAGCAAGAATAGCCATGAGAACCCACAACATGGGTTGGATATACAGAGCAAGCCAGAAAAAGCGGCTATCAGTCGGGTTGACAGTCTTTGTACCTGGCTCGCTGCTCTCAAATACCCACTGCGACTCTCCCGTTTGGGGATCGACCTCATTCCACCAGCGCAGACCTACAAGTCGACGGCCGGCAATGTTCTTGATGTAGTAGAAGTCGGCGGCGAGGAGGAGAATCGTAATGATGAAGATCATGATCCTACCAGGAAGATTAGTGCTCTGCGCGGCTGAAGAGGCCCGAGGGACGATACGCACATGCTTTTTATGATCCACAGACCGAGAAAGTAGATCAGGACGCTTGCTGCAGGACATTAGCAATTGCGCTCATAAAGAATGCCGTGAGAGGCGCACATATTCGGAATCCCAGAAACGTGAGCAGCGTAATGGGATGCGCGCTGAGGCGCCAGCTAAGACTGCCCGGCGCGGGCTGTGGTTGCGTGGCATCCATGATAGGTAGCTAACAAGTCGACGTATTGGGGAATAGGTAGCTCGTAGTATCTAAGGTATGTTTTCCGTTCAGAACCTGTCCGTGTTCGATTGGATTCGTTGAGAAGGAGCGTCGTAGTTGGCAAAGGGGTTTGTAGGCGACAATGTACTAACAAAACGTGGAGCTTTGAAGCAACCTGTCACTCTCAGAATTACTGTGTAAGCTGGCCTTCTATCAAGCCGCGCAAGGGATGGAGCATGACCCGCGACAGCAAAAACCCCTGTCGTTGGTTTAGGCAGGCGGTGGGGAATGGCAGATTTTGTCTTATACGATAGGACGTCATGACCTTGAGCTGCCGCGGGTGGGCCCCGACCAACCACTCTCTCCAGTCGGCGTATAAGTCGTGATAGCCAAACGTACCTTGGTCTTTCAGGATATACCCATCATCTACAAGCGCAGCTCACTTGGGCAATTGACAAATATTTGTGCTCGTATCTGGTAATCCGTAAAGACCCACGAAATGGCTGCCCGGTCTCCATCCATTATCCGCCGCTCTTTGCTCTATGGTAAAGCAGGACTCCTCACACTCTTGGTTGAATGCCGAGCGAGACTGACTCCCACCCCTCAGTGCCAGGCTCATCGCAAAAGATGCTCGCCAAGTCTCTCGGTCTCAAATCAGACAACGTGACTTACGACTTGGAAGACTCAGTTACACCCTCTCTCAAAGATACAGCCCGCAATCAACTGCGCGAGCACATCTCCTCCCTCAAAGCTCGGCCTTCTGGCATTTCTGAGCTGGCTGTTCGCATCAACGCTGTATCCACCCCTTTTGCTCTCTCAGACTTGACAACCCTCGCGCCATTGTCTCGTGTTGACGCTGTCGTGGTTCCCAAGGTCAATTCTGCGGCTGACCTGACATTCGTTACTGATGTTCTCCGACATGTCGCTCCAGAACGCCACACATCTGAGGCAGATAACCCAATTAAGATAATAGCTCTTATTGAGTCAGCTCGTTCCATCATGGACTTGGCTCAGATATCAAAGGCATCTCCCTACCTGAGTGGCTTCATTTTCGCAGCCGAGGATTTCGCCCTTGATCTCTCGTTGACAAGGACCCCATCTCTAACCGAGTTTCTCTACGCAAGATCTGCTATAGTCACTGCAGCCAGGGCAGTCGGATTGTCAAGTGCAATTGATCTAGTTTGCACCTCCTATAAGGGAGAACCGGGGTTGAAAACTCTCGAGGAGGAGTGTGCTGGAGGAAAATCCATTGGCTTCAACGGAAAGCAGTGCATACACCCAAGCCAGGTCGAAGTCGTCCAGCGCATGTTCGCTCCGGATCAAAACGAAGTTGAATGGGCTATTAGGATTTCCATCGCTGATGAGAAGGCTTCGGCGTCCGGTCGAGGCGCCTGGACCATGGACGGTAGAATGATTGATGCTCCCGTTGTTGGCAAAGCAAGTGCTGTCATCGCTAAAGCAGAACGGTGTGGCATTGATGTTAAGTCCTTAAGAAACAAATGGAAGGACCAAGAACCCGAGTAATGAATTCTAACCCAGCTACGTCCCGCTATACCAAAGATTCAAGACAGGAGTACATCATCCTAAAAGTGATTAGGCCTCCAGAAACCAACCATTTTTGCATCAGATACCCCATGCTCATCGTGATAATCTCCTCCCCAGTATTGACTTTGTTCATAATCTGTGTTTTCCCAATCTTCTGCCATAACCTGGTTCGCCGATATAGACCCTTGATCAAAGCTTGAGACTATGCCGTGTAAGCTCTGCTGGATTGGCTCATCATACTCTATATCGCTGCATTGCGACAAATCCTCGCTGTTGTCCCTCTCGAACGACTCACTTTTGGCACATTCATCTATATCGCTGACACAGCCAACACCAACAGACTGCTGCGAGTTGTCCCACTTCATACTTACCTCGCCCTCGATCCGTTTAATGAATTCTTGAAGTGTCTCACTGTCTTCGCAGTAGTCTGGCTGCGTAAGTTGCCTCATATCATGCTGTATGTATCGGTGGTCCGAGTAGATATCTGAGTGTACCGTTGGGAAGACGGCCGAATCGAGTCCTGCACTACTAATATGCCCATTAAGTGGCCGGCGTGCTTGTTGAATGCCTGGAGACCCTGGAACTGGTATCATGATATCATGGGACTGCAGTCCTCGGTGAACGAACGAATCCTTCAACTGATATTCGTTTTTTCCTGTGGAGTCTTGATGGTACGAGTGCTCATCATTGAAATCCTCCGCTATGAGACTTGGAAACATAAGGTCTGGCTGATCATTTTGCTGGGTATAACTATGGCCTCCTTCTGAGATTCGAGATAGCGGGTGACCCCGAAAATTAGTAGTAGAGATAGTCTTCGTACCTTGGGGCTGTTTGACACATGGTTCCTCAGCAATACTGTGTGTATGGTTTTCAGCTCTCGATGTTGGTAGTATTGGAGGCTGAACTTGTGGAGAGGTGCTGCAAATCGGAACTGGCAATTCTTGTTCGTATCGGGAGCACGGTGCTTTAGTTGGTACTGGTGCATCTTTTGCGCCACCATTCAGATGAAGTTGTGCATTCTTTGTGGCAGCTTGTATGCTTGGTCCGAGAGTTGAATGTCCGCTACCGTCGGCCATTACCCCTTTATCCTGATACGTCGGGTTCTTGCTTGATCGCTTTGTTTCATTCATGCCAAGGCAATCGTGATGTTCAATATTTGGCTCCATAGCCCTATGAGAAGTTGCTTCAAGAATACCTGTGCCATCAAAGATGCCTGTCTCAATAAGCCTTTTGAGCATCGCTTCAGGGGTCTCGCAGTCAGATGCTTGAGTGGTTTCCGTCGATGGTAAAGAGCCACTATGAGCCTCAAACCCGTCCTTTTGTTTCTTCTGATGATTTCCCTGAGAAAAATCATCCGCAAGGCTTTGTACTTCTCCCTCTTCATCATTTGTTGCGGTTCTGTGAAGTTCCGTGGCGCTCCGTGAGGTATGGCTGCTATTTGAAACATCATCTTGGCCACTAGAGTTCTCACTTGTACTATGCTGGGGAATCTCGTCCGCTTTTCCTTTTTCATCGCATGTTTCAATAAACGTTGTATCATTGAGAATAATATAAGCCCCTATGTTATGATGAGAAAAGACTAAATCGAGTCCGAGAAGTAGCGTACCTCGTCTGTATGTTGAGGATCGACCGTTCAGGAACAGTCCAGCAGTAAGATTAGGCCTCATCTGACAAAACACATGAGTATTAGTTTACTCGGTATGGAAAGTCCGCTCGATTCTACCTCACCACTTACCGTCACTCTTGTGTTTGGGATGGCACCAGATGCAAAATTGTTCATAATATCTCGACTTGCTCTAATCTCGTGCTTCTTTGAACGTGACTTTTTTCTGGGCCTCTCTCCTTCGCTCTCGGTCGTGGTATCCCTCTTACCCCCTGTGTCTTTGGAAGTATACCGGTCTGGGCGTGTTCTCCTTCTTGGCTGTTTCTCGAACAACGTTTTGTTAGATCTGTCTTCATGGCAATTCTGCGTAAAACGTGAACGAGATCTCTTCCCGTTCTCTTTGTCAGATCCTATATCAAGAATAGGCTCACGTGGCGATTCTGAGTAACTGTCGTTTTCAAGTAAATCAGATTTTGGAGAAGGGGGCCGTTGATCTAAGGCTCGGTTTCCTGAACGACGAGACTGGTGATGATTCCGAGATATCGGCACAACCGAAAGATCGTGAGGTTTCCAGTTTGGTGTGTAGTCATCGTCCAGGTTTTTCGTGAATTGCGGTACCGAATCTTTGTGACCTGCATAATTATGAACCTTGCTCAGCCAAGCCTGAACTTTGTCAAGTCCATTCAATTCGACATCCAGGGAGTAAGATTTTGGAGTTGCCGAGATCCTGTGTCGGACCTCATATTGGCCATTCGAATGACGGCGATTGCGATGAGGTACCATCTAGGCCAAGCTTCGGAGAGCACAATCTGCAAGTCTCCTGTGAGTCACGGAAATACATTTGCAGGTGATCAAGCGTTGAGGGGAGGTTATCATGGCATGGTGTTAGTTTGCAGCCCAAAGATAAGTAAACAAGATACGAGCTCAGCGCCTTCCGCGCAACGAGTCTGGATATTGAAAAGGTAGGTGCTATGACTAGGTACCCCAAACTTGTAAGTCATAGGTACCTTAGCCTTAGGGAGAAAGAAAACACCAGACCTTGATATAGGGTGTCAAAATAAACTTAGCAAAGGATATCCTGGGTCTATACTCAACTTATCCTAAACTTATACTAAGTTACCTAAACACTTTTGTCACCCATGATCAAGATCAAGGTCCTGAGTTTTCTTTCCTCCCCTAGCTTAGGTAAAAGAAAGGGCTTTTAATCTCTTCCGACCCGTTCCTCTTACTTTAGGCATCTGAGTACTGACCCCAAATAAGTACTATCTAAATGTCGTTTTCTTCTCACGTTACAAGAAAGCCTTGATATGTTCTCGTTGCCGATACTTGGTTGAGGTCGCTGAAGCCGATATATTCCTTTTGGCTGCCACATCTTTGAGCGTCTTTTATACGCTCGCTTCCCCAAATCTCTATTCTAGGAGCAACCATGGTGCGGCTTCTGATTCCTAATCAAGAGGTATTATGCGAATTACCTGTCAGATCTAAGTGATGGGCCCTGATCTTGTTTACGAAGGGTGCTTCTTGGCATTGGTGCCTCAATCGACTAAGCCGCTGCCAAGGTAGCATCGCATTGATGCTTAATCTAGCGTTTCACCACGCTACTGCATATCTGTCAAGGCAGCCGCTGTCATGGCTGGCTTAGCAGAGTTACATATCCCTACCTACCTACTATGTATTTCCCGTATTTCCTTGTTGAAACATTCAAGCAAGTGGTACTGCGAGCAGGAGAAACTCCGGCATACCCTTAGTTGCATGTTTCGTACTCATCGTTACGAAGACACGGAATCTCGACACGCTGCACGTTTCACGGTGTGGGATTAGTGTCTGTCTTACACAGATTCAGATCCACGCTGCATAGGTATGGAGTACTACTGTACCACTCTTCGGAGGAATTCAAGAACCCGGAACTACATTCTACACAGGTAAGTCATCGAGCCATGAAGTAGGAAGAAAACAGATGATGAATGATTCAAAGCCGGCTGATACATGCACAGACATCAGATCTTCATTTGTTCCATGATCAAACCAGGAAATAAATAAACTGCGCATGAATTCCTCAAGGTCACAACGTCTTGCAAGCCTTGCAAGCCTACCTACCATGCTGCCCGATAGGTATGCTCGCTTGGCCCCTGAATCAACCCTCCACCTCAGTGAGAAGGAGGGGCAGCACGTGTCGGGAACAGGTAAGTTTGGTGAGGCGGGGCTTCAGTATAACACCCTGAAAGGAGCATCACCATCGCCAAGAGCATGGAACGCTACTTTAAAAAAGTGTAGGGTCGTGGTGCATGGTCTTGGTATTCTACGTATGTATATAATGTCGAAGCGGGAAATGTCTCGTTATAGACTGCAACGTTGGATGCCAAATGCCCTGCAACAAGCAGTCTGATATATATGTATAAAATATCAGTAAGTTCACAGGTACCAACCGCCGACCCAGAGTTAACGGAGGAGGACCGGGATATTGGCTCAAGTGGGTTGAAGGGGGCTATGCAAGCGGCGAATTGAAGAGTGGCAGTATGATGAGAAGGGGGAAGATCGTCAGACTGTTATGCTTGACTTAGGGGCAGAATGCGGTTTAAGCCTAGGCGCGGTGCTTGGCTTTGATGGTCGTGGGGAGAAGTTTGGACAGGATGTGGAGGGCCGTCGTCATCACAGGCCCGCACGAGCTTGAATGAAGCTGATGGATGCCGCCAAAACCCTCATGGCCACGGGGAGGGTGCTGGGCTAGCTGGGCTAGGCTACCTAGGTAGTGCACCCAAACTTGGGCTGCCCCTGTGTTTGCTTCTGCCGCCCAAAGCTTGTTTGGAGAAAGCTTCCCCTGCCAGAACCGAGTCCGAAACGTCCTGACCGGATACCCTTGTCGTCTGTCGCGGTGACGGTACGGAAAGGTGCAGTCTATCAGCACTGCCTCCACGGATGTGCCCACCGGGAACCTGGGATCGACGCGAGGAGGGAGCTTGGCTTCGAATTATGAATGAAGGTGGAAATGAAGCAAGCGCCATCAACTCGAGCGATGGCGATAGACTTTTGGTTCATCTTGTATGTAGAAAAGAAAGCCTTGAGCAGCGAAACATGGCATCAAATCAACGAATCCAAGGTCCCTCGCCAGACAGACATGGAGATATTCTAAAACACCCCTGGCAAGCATCGTCATTCAACGCCGCTGCCGATAGACTACAGAAACAACGTGCCTGCCGTGCCTCCAGCTCGCTCACTGCATTGTGCTGCAGCTGCAGGGTGCATACATATAGATACATACATACATAACATCAACAGTCACGTTCTGCCCGCATTTTATTACATGCTCAGGACCCCTCTCATCCATCCTTGGACCTTGAACCACGCAGTCTAGTGAATATAATAAGCTAAGCTAAAGCTACCTTACCTGTTTGTTACCCGGCTTTCTCTGCCTCTGCTTTAACTTCATTACATCCGCAACCTCTTCCCGTTCTGAAACTCCACCTTCATCTCTCTCCCTGCACCTCAGCTCAACCACTTGTCAACTGGTTGTCCTTGATAATTAGCGCAAGCGCTCAGTTTCTTGAAGACCAAGATCAAGTCCTTGGAAGACGCAGTCACCAATACCGAAGGCATCTGCTGCAATAAAGGTGCGCTCTTTATCTCATTGTGCCCCTCTTACCCTCCTCACTCTGCATAATCTGTGTCTACCTATAAGCGCGCGCCTTTCTACCCAACGACGCGCGGCATCTTGATCACAGAGATTAGTGGCCGTGATTCCGGGGAGGCTATCAAGGACTCTGTTTACTCCGTGGATTCGATCCTGTGCGAGCATGTTCCTCTGGGGCGCATCTACAACCATCGTGACAATCTCGTTTTCAGTGGTCTATCGTGAACACAAGCTGACGTCTGCGCCAGAACCCACGATCCAATATGTCTAAGCTTTTCATTGGGTTCGTTTCAAGCATCTCTTGCGGCTGCACCATCTGCTAACTCCCATTCAAGTGGCCTAGCATGGCACACAGAGGAAGCTACTCTGCGTCAGAAGTTTGAGGAGTTCGGCCCTGTCGAAGAAGCTGTAGGTAACTCTGTTCCTTTCTTTCCTTCAAGCAAAGCGCTCTTAGTTCTGCATATCTGTGGCTCTGATGCGGGTGTTTGTTGGACCATAAGATCACTTCTAACGATGGATATGGAAAGGTGGTGGTCAAGGACCGTGATACCGGCCGCAGCCGTGGCTTTGGATTTGTGCGATACACCCAGGAGGGCGATGCTCAGAAGGCCATCGCAACCATGAACAATGTCGAGTACGAGTCACTTTTGTTCCTTATTTCATGGCGGATCTGCTATCTCATTCCCATACAGAATCTAACCATATCCAGGTTTGACGGACGAACCATTCGAGTTGATAAGGCGTCCGACAATGGCCCCCGAGGCGGCTTCGGCAGAGGAGGTGGGTACGGGCGAGGCTTTGGGGGGCCGGCTCCGTACGGAATGGCTCCGCCTGGACACGGCTACCAAGTCCCTGCCCCGAACATGTATGCGCCTATGCCTTATGGCCGGGGATACCCCCCTCCCCAGCAAGCCTACGGCGCTCCCCCCCAAGGTAAGCTGAGAACGAATCATGGAGGCAATCCATAACAATGCTAAACTACATATAGGATTCATGCCTCAGCAGCAGTTCGGGTACCCTGATCCTTCTCAAATGCCTCCCCAGCAGCAACCCCCTCAGGGTGGAAGGGGGTATTAGATGACGCAACTTAAAGCCGGATTGGAGTGACACATTGCGCTCGAAACGTTATCGACGGGGCCTTGAGGATTGGAAATTTCAATGGCGGTTGACTTCGACGACTTCCGGCTCCTGGGCTTGCGGATTCTTTGTACGACTGGATGATAAGGTCAGGCATTGGTGAGCATATTGAAACGCAGAATTATACCCGGGCACTTAGGTTGAAGCGTGGTTTTTAGGGGGCATGGTATGGCATTTGGGCTGGTATGGTTTGCCATCTTGACACGGCCGTTTTACGAATGAACCTTGTGCGAAAAAGGGATGGAGGATTGCCTCTGTAAGGCAAGAATAAAAACGCACAATGGCGCTGCATGCGACCTGTTCCTTTTGATGATATGTGGTTTGATACGTGAATGTCGCTGGCTAACCGAGACTGAAATTGGTGACAGTTGTGGAGCGATGTCACGAAGCTTGAGGAGCGGCATCTAGTTGCTCAGTATAAGTATGCTCTTTATCATGAGGATCTATAGTCTATTCATATGTGCTTGCTGAGATTGTCTGTGTATTTGATGCATTGCCCGTTTCCTAGCGATGGGGCTCTTCGATTTCTTCTGCTTCTTCGGTACTGTGCTTTTGTTGATGGACTGAAGTCGTCGGGTTGAGGAGTTTAGTTTCATCCTCACAATTCTTCTCAAGTTCCCGGACACGGCGGGCCAGATCATGGATGTGGTGATCGCCACTATCGGGAGCAAGCTCACTGAGGGCGGTATCGAGACTCAACAGGTAGTCTTTGTTCAGGCCGCTGGGGCCTTGACTGCGGAAGATGTGCTCGGCGAGCTCCTGGGGCTCCTGGGGACCGACAAATTGCTCATTATCTGGGGTTCCGATGTAGACCAGAGTGCGAATAGGGGGGGAGCCATCGGCAGGATGGAACGGAGCGTAGTGAATGGTGTAGCCGTTGATCTCGCGAATATCGAGATACTCCTTGACTTCGGTTACTTTCTCGGGAACGATACGATATGCAACCCCCCAAACTCGCTCTGGAGCGGAGTCGTGACTATCAGTTAGCTGTTCCCAGTAAGATCTCTCGATCAGAGTGACGACCCGTCCGGGGGCCTCAGGAGTGCCTCTATGGTCCTCACTAGGATCGATTTTAGTTAGAGTTTCACATCGGTTGTTTGAAGGTAACTACCTAGCCTGGGATGAATGTTAGTGGAAGTATTTACGACATGGGCAATAAGGAGTTTTACCTGCCAGAATCGACGGACATAGCCATCTACCCATCCAGCAATTCTACGGTCTAACAGACAAGATCAAATGTTAGTGGAAAGGCCGTTTACACGTGTAAGACAGGCACTGGTTGATGATTTACCAAAATGTGGCGGAGGCTTCCATATCAAGCTTCTGTAAATGACATTAGTTATGGAAAAAGAATCTGCTGCCAGTGAGGTCTCGGCATACCCGTATCCGTATAGCCAGAATTCGGAGGGTTGTGATGAGTCTTGATGGGGCATTGTGAAAAGGACTACAAGCTGGCAACATTAATAATGCAGTTGTATCTGTGTTGACGATGTCCACTTACTACTAGGCAGGCAAGTGTCTATTTAGATTGGCTGAATGGGCTTGAGAGTACACAAGATGATACGGTCCAGCTGACAATTAATCTTGACGAAGTGACTCTTGCCGAGTATCAGAAGGATCTCAAGATCTAACCTCGCTCGACCCAAGGTATAGAGATTAGATTGAAGACGTGTAACGTACTAAGGTAGTGGAGGTATATCGTGTCTTGTCCGACTGATGAGGTGATAGCCACTAAGAACGAGAGGAGGCTTGTAAGCAGGGGTCAGAGAAAACCATAGAACAATAATGGAACAAATTTCTCCTTCTCTTCCCCTCCAAGACGACACCCGCCGTCAACTTCGCGCCTCCACTGAGATGCTCAATTCTAGTGGCTGAGGCTTTTCTCGGGTTCAAAGTGGCTGATTACTCCCTTTTTCGCATTGACGTCATTGGATCTGATGGCCCACATAACGGACGGGACCGCTGTTGCCGTGTCCGAGAACCTTACCCAAGGAAAGGGTCCTTTCTTCATCTGGGCTGTCCCATCTATCAGACCCCGAAAATGAAAGTGAGGCCCTACTTGGTATGATCTTCGATGCTGATATCTAATTTTAGCTCTCCGGCGAGCACACCTCCTGTCTCTGATTGTTAAAAGTCTCCAGAACTACGTATATGCGACTTGCACAGTACCTACCTATGTATCTGTTCAGTAGTATGTAGTGAATTGACTATCTACCCAGGTAAGGTAGTATACGCGAACTGAAAATTCCCTAGAAATAAAGGGTCCCGACGCCTTGGCGCGGAAGGACAAGGAGCAAGTCAGGCTTTTTTATCCCAGCGCTACCTACTTAGTAGTCTCATAACTAATCTTCCCTGTCCCATATCAGATAAGACCACGGCATTTTATACCCGATAACGAGGGATGATATGTATCGCGTCTAGGAATACTGAGTCTTTTCATCGTTGTCAATGGCCTCTTCCTCGAATACCTACCTAGGCTTAACTCTCAAACCTGTGCTTGCTGTCCGAGCAAGCAATCGTTTCTCTGAAATATCAGTCAATTGTACTTGGTTAAGTCATGAGATGTAAGGACAAAAAATCCGAATCTTGTCTTACCCAAACATTCCCACTATCAAGACCAGCTACTTACTCAGCCACGCTCTTGTGCTCTGTTCTCACCCTGCGCTCCACCAACCAAACGACACTGCCCCGCGCTGGAGATTCCCCTGGCCTGGGGTCAATCACTGTAGGCAGGGTAAGGTGAGGTGAGGTGGTGCAGTCATACCTTACCTTATTAGACTAAGGTACGTACGTAGTAGGCCAGGTAGGACAACCAAGGTACTAATTAACTGGGTGGCCTTCCAGTTACTTCTTCAGCCGCGCACCAAACCAACTCAGCCCAACCTTCAAAACCCCCTTCACACGCAGCATCTCCTTTCTCTATCCTGACCTCTCTCTTTTTGTCTGAGTTGGAACTGGAAAAAGAAATACACAACCCCCCGCACTCATCATGGCCTACAACCGCCCCTACGACGAGGATGCTCTCCCTAGGTATGTCCCATGCTTCAGCCAAACTGCCCCTCGTCTCCCCGCGTATTTGTCCATTGCGGCTCTGCGATTGCGGCTCGAAGCCATGGGTTGACACACGTCACGATGCAACACAAGGCTGACCATGTAACTTGCACAGATTCGCTGAGCCAGAGCCTGTATGTCTGAAATACACGCACCGTTAACGTTATCACAACGTCGAGAAGCTCAAACTGACCCTGCGCCCTTCAGAAACCAGGACAGTCAAGGACTCCTGCCCCGCAGCAGCACCCTCCTCCTCAGCAGCACCACCAGCAGCAACAGCAATACGCCCCTCAACAGCAGTATCACCACCAACAGCCTCGATACGACAAGCCTCTACCTACTCAACGAGATGCGCGATCCCATTCCCTAGGCCAGGGTGCCTACGGCCATATGTCGCCGCCTCCAAACCCTGGTGGTGCTAGGCCACAGGCCCATAACCGCCCTGCTCCCAACTCACGACCTCCTCCCTCGCCTGGTATCGATGGCAGTGGTTCAGACCCTTCACTTTTGCCCCTTTTCCGCGCAGTAGACAAAGATGGTAGGTTCTTCCGACATCATAAACATGCACGGCACATCGGCCACGTTCTTAGCAGTTGCTGACTACTCCCTGGTTAGGCACCGGCCACCTTTCCGAGAGGGAACTTTCTGCCGCCCTTGTCAATGGAGACTGGACCGCCTTTGATCCTCATACCGTCCGCATGATGATTCGAATGTTTGACTCCGATCGAAGTGGCACCATTGGTTTTGAGGAGTTTTGCGGGCTGTGGTCCTTCTTGGCTTCGTGGAGGACTCTATTCGACCGATTCGACGCCGACCGCAGCGGCAACATCTCTCTATCCGAATTCAACAACGCACTTGTCGCCTTCCGATACCGACTAAGCCCTCAGTTTGTTGAGTTACTCTTTAATACCTATGATAAGAGGAATGAGGGGGTAATGAGCTTTGATCTCTTTGTTCAAAGCTGTATTTCCTTGAAACGCATGACAGACGTGTTCAAGAAGTATGATGACGATCGCGACGGCTACATCACCTTAAGCTTTGAGGATTTCTTGACGGAAATCCTTAAGCAGCTCAAGTAGGCGACGTATAAGCGTCAAGGCTGAACTACTATATGCCGGAAGCCTGCGCTGGAGCTGAACTAAACATTGAGATCTCAAGTCGTCATGTGGATTTGATTTTTGTATCCTGAGGGAAGGGATAGGCCATGCATATATGTTGTAGTGGAATTTACGACAGACACAGCCCGGGCTGGGCGGTTGGGGAGGGAGGTGTTAAGATGTGATAGCATGAACAAAAGATACCCTAGGTCGAGTCTCCGGATCCTGGCTTAGAGACCGAAACTTACCTTAACATCAAACATGAATTATATTGTTTAGCATGTTTCTTTATGACCACCGCGATTCCATGCGACACGATGCCTCAAAGTATAAGGCTGGCGCCGCCTAGGCGTATCAGCTTACTTACACCCAACTCAACAGAACACATCCAAATGTTTCGACTTGTAGATGAGCGCCAAGTGACTCAAGTTAACGGTGAAGGAATAGCCTAGCAAAGAAGTTACCCTTGTTGTTGCTTAGATTTGATTAGGAGACGTGAAATCCATGATAGCATCATGTACGGAGTGGTTCTTTCAGGTATCCTTAAGCGATATCACATATATTTTGACAAGAATGACATAGCAAATGAGCTATCGAGACGTCACGAGTCGTCAGAGAAATTCCAGGTCTAAATATCTGCAAATACCAGAGTTTAACGATGAGCACCTACATTTTACTTCCATCATGCTGACCCCAAGTCGTCGATCGTCATCTGGCTTTGCCATCGCGGAGACTGGGAGAATGTTAAGAACTATCACTCTGAGGTTCAAGACTGTCTCAGAAACAGTCACGGTTACCGAATTTGCAGATACTATATTGTGTATTTTGTTGTTAGTTTCCTCACCCAGCTATCCTTGTTCCCTAGGACCATGCTATGACAGCGAGCAGTTGTATGGTATGATCAATCCGCTCATGGCCGTTGCAAATGCGACTTGAATATTCTCAATTGTAAAAGTGTGAACCCTCAAGTGGAGTAAAAACCGTGTCTGAGAACGTGTTTCTATTCCAAATTAACTATATTAGATATGCCAAGGCGATGCTACTGACGAACCCTCGATAACCGGGATAAAGTTAAGTGAACAAGAACGGTAACAAGGCGAAGGTGACATTTGTCATCGAGACTCGATGCTGGCAAACTTTCCAGTGTGTAGACCTAAGTAACTGCATGGCTTATAGACATACAACAAGGTCGGCAAACCGTAAGCATCAGCCAAACCAGTTCGCATACTGGTAGAGCCAGGAACAGGCTGTGGCTACCGCAGTAATTATATTTGTCCAACACCTATCAAGTGAAGTTTTTAGCCGATAAGAGCAAGCTTCCTCGAGTCCTTTGTTGACTCTGTTTACATGGATATATATACCTATTCCAAGGTTATTCCTCTTTTTGCAGTCATGGGACCAGCCTGACTTGACCCAACCTTACACACAAGGGTTGCAACCTAACAAGGAATGCATTGTTTAGAGCGCTTGGCCGTCACAGTTCGTGTTTTGGGTCTGACCTGAGTAAAGAGTAGGCCGTGTGCTGCAAAGAAGATGTTAGTGATATGGTCAAAGTACTCGGCGTGCCTTAGATCTCTGTTACCGCTTATAGCATGTACATAATTGGAAGCACAATTGCTCTTGTACATAGGTCGAGCAACTACCTACCTTATTAGGTACTTAAAAAAGAAGCAGCGATATGATGATCTGCTTAAAAGTTGGCCCCCACATGGATATGCTCACCCCTTGACAGAGCTAGAGCCCTCGACCTGTCCCGTACCCACGGAACCGTCGACTTGGAAATTGTGGTATAAGAAACGGTTGTTTTTTTAGGTTAACCAAAGGCCTGAGCCAAGTCTTTTTCTACATTCGATCAGTGTATATAAATGCACATTTGAAGGTTCTGTTAACGATTGCTGCTGGTAAAATTCGCGGTGCTGTTATGGCGCGGGGTCACCGCCTTCACAAGGTCTGGAAAATAGAACCGTACTTATCGACCTCGAGTTCTGCAACGCTGGTTGGTTGTATGAGCTCTCGTATCGAGCCCTCGCGACGCTGTCTTGCTTCGGCGTCAGGGTATTTTGAGTCTGTTCATGCACCTTCAGTTGGTGAAAGCTACAACCTGCCTCTTCTTCCGTTTTCGCGCCCATGCGCCCATGTGACAAAGCTTGGGTGTTTCAGAATTCAGAATTCACCGCCTTCCAAGTAGATGTGAATGGCATAGCGTGCGTTACTCTGAGTCGAGCAATTCGGTCGAGGTGGAAGACCCTTTAACGGACTTGCTGCGCACGCCCGCCGGTTCCGTACTGTAGGGCGACAGGCGGTATCCCCTGGCTGGTGATGTCACCGTCTCAAAAGACCCGGGAGCGTGGTGCAGGGCTTGCAGTCGTTTAATTCTCCATCGTTCTGAAGCTGAGTCAAAGGTCGGCTCTCAATTGTCCGTATATCATTGGGCCCTTTGCAACCTGCATTCTTAACCTCATCTTGTAAAGACAATGTGCTCCTTAAGGCATAGATGGGATACCCCTGAAGCCAAAGCGAGGTTTGAAATTTTGGTTGGCCTTGAGGACTCCGATGCTGACTCTGTTGACGTCCACGCCTGCGTATCGCCGAATCTCAAACGCCACATCAATATTCGGGTTCTAGCTCTGGATTAGTAGCTGGCCCTCGGGGTAAGGAAAAACAGCGGACAGATTTTGGTGGGAGATCAGCGATTTTTGGTGTAAGCCATTCCGCTGTTTTTCCTTACCCCCTAGCTGGCGTAGGTGAAGGATTGAGCTCCAGTCACCAGTGTAAGTGACGACCGTTCTGTGTTTAGTCGAGGTCGAGGTCCCGTGGCCATAACCGTGGCGAGAGTCATGCATAGGTACCTATCATGTACATGTGATAACCACATCCGGAGTTGGCTTAGGAACGGTATCTGCGAGTGGCAGTTGGCCATGGGCTTCGGCCCCGCCGACCCTGGTCATGTTTGACATGGTCAACCCTCCAGACGCCGGCCTTTTTCTTGCGACATTGATTAGGATCTGTCGCAGCCGGATAATTGCTAAAACCGATAAAACAAAAAGAAGCTCAAGACAGAGAATACGATTGGTACTGATGCGGTGCAGAGAGGTGGGAACCTCTGTATGTATGTATTCATGCTATGATCTAACAACTTTATCAGCACTACCATATCAGTAAAAAGAAAAGATCTTCAACAAACCTGAGCAAGGGACCAGTTCCACTATTGGAGCTTCCCCTGCACGTTCTAGGGAGCTTCTGCAGCTTTTACAGGCGGCGTTCTTTGGGTCAAAGGCCTGGCTGGTTCTTGACCTCCATCCGTCCAGAGAAGAGCTCCACGCCGTCCACCCCCCCTCTTCTCACTGCCTTCACCCCTATAGCCCCTCTCGAGTCATTGCAATGGTAGCCAGTTGATTTGTTCGCGCAGCGCTTGGGCCATGCTCTGGTGAGCTGCTGATGCTTCTGTGCTTTCGAAGCTGTGCTTCGCTACTGGATGTTACAGACGCTTGGAGAATCTTTTTTTTATTAGGAATGACTGTGTCGCTACAGAGTTTGAGAGTGCAAGATCGAAGCTTCATCAGCTTGCTCAAGGAGCCACAGGACCTTTACGATGGCTGACTGTGGCCATACAGAGCTCATAGAAGGATGGAATGGAAGCTGGAGAAGGTTAGAAGAAAGACTGTTAGATAGCTTTTTGTAGCCGCACCCCAGAACTGTGCGTCAATACTATTGGCCCCGGAGATCAAGTCGTTCGAGGCAGCTGAGATCTCCAGTAGTGGAGGCGAAGCGCAAGGCATGGCTTTGCAAGCAATGGCATGGCAGTCGGAGGAGCCCAGAGCTCAGGCTGTGGTCCCTTGTCAAGTGAGCAATGAATGGACATTAAACCAGACAGAGAGTCTTGTTTGCGCGGAATCTTTCGCTACTTGCCTTGATTCTGTTGCCCACACGCCCTCTGCCGCCAGAGTTTTTTTGCCTTTGGGTACCTAGTTATTGGTAATTTTTTCATGCCCTCTGCTTTTTTCCTTGCGCTTACCTTTTTGTGAGCTTTGTAATATTAGATATTTGTACAGTTGTCGCAAATATCTGGATGCTGGTGCTGGTGCTGGATATGTGAGCAAAGCACATTCAATACCTACCTCGCTTTACCTACCTAGGTCCAAGGTCGGCCAAAGCTCTCTTCCAGATCTTTGAGCTCAGCTTCCCTCGGCAGCACCGCACACCACACACTCGACGACTCACACCCTCCTCTTGCCTCTCTCTGGCCGTTACCTTCTTCGCTATTGCGTTGTTGCTCTTATTACCAGTACTCACTCACACGCTTTACCCAAAAGGTGTCTTTGCCTCCCACCTTCTTCCGTCTCTTCTCTTTTTTTCGACCTCCCAAGCTCCTGTCATCTTTACTTACCTGCACCTACCTACCTCTACTTTCTTCCTCCCACTCACCCTCCTTCCCTCCATACATCCTTCTTCGCAACCCACCTTTTCTCCAAAGAAGCGACCTTCTCGATCGAATATTTCTGCTCGCGTCTTATCCAACTTAGACTCTTCAACATACGGTTATCGATGTTCTTAAACAGAGATTAGACTCATCGCTCTCTCAGTAACTGCCTCCATCACCACCTCAATCGACGCCCCAATCGTGTACACAACCACTGTCGCATAATTGGCCCAATTTCGAAACGGTTCCCGTAGCAAAGTTTGCCCATGCTCAAAGGCAGCTCATTTCATTGTCCATGAGCTGCACTTTGAAATGTTACGGTTTTTGCATAGCTTCATTGTCACCAATTGATCTTCTCGTTGAAAGCTGAGCTTCATCGCTATCATCTCTTATCTCGCTTCTCGGTCTCTTATCGCTATAGTACCCCCCGCCAGCAAGCCATCACGTATGGTGGGGTCAAGATGCCGCCTCGATCATCTTTGACGTCGTCTTTCTCTATTACAGACTCCAACAATGAGGTAGTCTGCCCTCTTCGCAACCAGGATGGCTCCAGCTGTCGCAAGAGATGCATTGGTGTAAGTCCTTGGGTCTTGCCTTCGTTAGCTGTTCTGCCCTGTCTTGCCCTGCAGCCGGGCTTGAATTGCCATTGCTGCACCCACCCACCTTACATCGTCATGTCTTACCACCTACCGCACTTGTTCCCAACTGAGGAAGCACGTTCCCGTAACACCATGCAACGGTACCCATTCGATTCTAAATGTCCAATTGCAGGAAAAAAGATATCGTTCCATGCAGGAGCATATCCGCCGCGCACATCCCGAGCACTACATCTCGAAGCTTCCAGCTACAGAAGAGAGCTTCCTGTTAATGATTAACACTCCACCATCGGAGCGACGCCCTTTAGATCAGACCTCAGCTCCAAATGCTCAGGGTTTGTCCCACTCTCACTCCAGCCTGCCCCCGCCCATTGACCACCTTCAAGGCTTTCACGAGCGACACAACTATCATCGCGACGAGTCGAGTAATCCAGGCACTCCGCGCCTTCTAGATGATTTCAGTAATGGCGGGCCGGTTTCAGGCCCAATGCTTGGCACAGCCAGTGCCGCTGCTGCCCTAGCCGAACTTCATGGCGTCAAGAGTGAACGCGACATGGATTTGGACGGTGTGAGTGAAATGCCCTTAAAAGAATTCAAATCATCGCCATCCAGGGCTAATGATGCGTAGGAATACTATTCAGACATGGATGTTCGACGTAGGCCACGGACATCCATCGAGCTGCCGCCTCTCAATCTTTCCAATCATGATATTACTAGCGACCCTTATTCATCTGCCAAATCTAATAGACAGCGCGACTTTCTCCCTTCCATTCTGGCAAACTCCCCACCTGGAAGATCCTCAACACTCCCACCTCTTCAGCGTTCTATGGGACCCAATCGGCCTCGCAAGCAGTCTGTTACGAAGCGAGGGCGAGAGCCTCACCACAAAAAGAAGAACTCTAAAGGTTCTGCAACTGACTGGCTACGCCGAATTCAAAATGAAGAACGATATAGACCAGGTAATGATCGGAAGGCTTTGTCAGCAGAACCATCCGCAGACTTCGGGAAGCGGTGGGAAGATCTTATCGATGCAGCCGATCAAGCCGCTTCTGCTGCTGGTGATATAGACGAAGACCGTACTCCTGTATGTGCACCTACTGACGATAGTCGCCTTTGCACTGTTGAATTGACTAACAGGCTCTCAGGTCCCTCAGTCGCCTGTTTCAATGCATAGATCATCGTTACCGCCCTTTTCCCACCAGCCTCAATTTCAGCCGGCCAGTTATCAAGCCTCGCCTCTCCAGCAGGCTCTCACGCCTCCATCATATGGTCAGGATGCTGTAGAGCCATTTCCATCCGTGGAGAGCGGTGAAAGCGGCGACAACTTTCATATGGGAACCCGGGGGCTTTCTGATTCGTCACCAAGATATTCGGCCCAGAATATTCAGATATACTGCGCTGCCTGTCAAGGATTCTCTCTACTCAAGGATTCGTATGCATGTACCGAATGTATCTGTGGCCTGTGCCCAACTTGTGTGGAGGTTCTCATGACAGAGCATGGAGCAAGAAGGAAGTGTCCCCGCTGTGCTACAATTGGCGGGCGGTTCAAGCCTTTCCAGCTCGACATTAGATAAAGGGTTTTCCGAAACTCACATTCCATTACATCGGGCAAGATTTTACGCATGGGTTTCTCTGACGGTTAACATTACATTGGGTTTGGCGTTCTGGCATATGACGGAAGTCAAATGATCTTGCACATGAGCAAGACGGAAGGCGAATTACGACACGGGATCGATACCTATTGTGCCAAGCGACTCAATGTTCATTCATTTCAATGATGGGCCTTGCCCTGCACACTTGGGAAAATTGCTATATATGGGATTTGGGTAAAGGAGTTTTTGCTAAGTGTTTTTTCTTGTTTCATTGGCCATCTTCTTGCGACTATACAGAATTGGACGTCGGAGCTTATCATTGAGGTTTTCTTTTTAGGACTGTTTTCTTCACATGGTCAGATCGTTGGATCAAAATGCCCCCACCACTATCAATCGTTACAGACTAAGTAGTCAATATGAATATGAATGCAAGTGTTCAACGGAATTGTTATGGTTACACTTACAAGATTAAGGTGTTGGTTATAAATGATTATCTTTGTGATCATAAGAAGGTGATGCGTCCCATGTGTGTGAATCCTTAACCGGTACAAAAGAGCTACAAAACCAGAACCGCCCAACGCCACAGGTAGATAGAGACCATACATATCTCAACATTCCATACTACTTCTTTCCTTCCTTCTCTTTCTTCAACAAAAGATCTCTCATCTGAGCTCTGGCGTTACGGCTGCCGCCGAGTTTGGGGCCTTTGAGTACTTCCTCGGTACCGGCGCGCGTTGTTTGGTTCGTTGCCTTCTTTTTGCGAAGCTGTCGTTCTGCTACATCCTCAAGGAATTGCTTCCGGAACTCCTCGGCGAGGCGCGCATCAGCGGCACCATCCTGATCGGCGACTACAGTGTGGCTGTTTTGTCCTGGAGTCGGTTCGTATAAGTCGACTAGGAAACATGATTTAGTAGCTAATTTGAGGGACATGGAGATTGGGGACGTACGTCTTGTTTCATGAAGGATCTCGTCAACGATCTGATCTCGTTTGAGGGCGTCACTATCTCGACGGTTTCGCGGACGCCATGGCGTGCCATCCCTTCTAAGTCTAGGCTTCTTGGCTCTTGGTCCGCCGTCTGTAGCACTCTCTGCCTGAAGAGCGTTCTCACTTCGAGCAGAGTGGTCTTCGAGACTGATCTCCATTAACTGGCCCTGCATTACTGCACGTCCACTCTCGCGGTTTGTTGTTGTTGCAGAAGGTTGCCGAGCCGGGTCCGATGCAGACGCTGATAAAGTGTTCTGTGAGGTATTTCCGCCCACGCGATTATATAATCGGGATTCTATGTAGTCCATCCTTGAATGATTAGTTATTGCATGGTGAGGAAGAATGACAAAGACGGTGGTCCTCAACGTACATGTGCTTGTCATTAAGATCTGTAAGTCTTCCCGTCTGGTGGGTAAATCTATCTGCAACTCCTTTCATGATGGGTTCGTTATTTGAAGTATCATCTGCGTCGTGTGGAATAAGAGCGCGCTCGTTGTTCATATCGTCGTCTGGGCGGTTTGTGTTTCGAAATGCGACACCTCCAAGTCGGGCTCTTCGCGCATTGCGCAGCTTGAGCGCAGCAGCAACAGATTCTTCTTCATCTTGGGCGCGATCTGATGAGGCCTTTTGGGTGGATTCGTGACTGTGTTCTGATGCAGACGCAGTAGGATGTGATGATATTGTTCCTGCGACAGAGGCGTCATCTTCCTGGACGCGTTGGCGATAGGCTTTTCTTTTTTTGCCAGTGCGGAATCGGACCGGCTCTGTAGCCGGCTCCGAGGAGTGGACTTCCATAAATATGTCGATGTGTCTGCGCGCGGGCCTGTAACAAGTGATGTCTTCGCGCTGCAAACAAGGGATAAAGGTGTTGGTTTAGTCAGTAGAAACGCACGAAGTTGATGAGTGACATCAGTGGAGGTTTAGAACTTACCTTATCTTATCATCATCAACCTAAGCTCAGCGCCTATGCACCTTCCTTCCACCTTGTAAGCGATCTATCAAACCCGACATATCTATCCGCTAGGAACCTAGAAAGCAAGCAATTGACATAAAGGTTAGATCATATCTCGCAGGCGAAGAAAGTCACCGCGTTTTCATATTCATCATTGATTGCTAAGAAACTCTAGCTCTTCTCCAACCCTTCCCAAGCATCAAGCTTGACTTTTATTCTACAATAACCTTAGTATATATCACCTATTGAACTGTGACCTGCTAATATGTCGAAACGTGTGAGCCAACTTTCACAATGATTACCTTATGAAGCCAGAGCTAACCTTCCAAAAAGGTCTATTTTGCCGTTGAGGGACGTGTTCAAGGTATGTCTGTTTCTAACATGTTATGTAGTATTCACTCAAACTGACGTCATCTACCTAGGTGTTGGTTTCCGGTATGGTTCTCTGAGATAACAAATCCCGAGGCATCGCATCTGATGCATAGCAGTTATTTTACTCAGAAGAAGGCCCAAGAGTACGGAGTGACGGGATGGTGTCGAAACACGAAGGATGAAAAGGTGCATATAAGCCCCCGGCAAGTTGGCATTAGCTAATATAGAGCTTTCATAGGTCGAGGGCGAGGCTCAAGCCAGTGAAGAAATCCTATCGAAATTCTTCAAGGATGTAGACAATGGCCCAAGATCTGCTCGTGTGGTTAGAGTCTCCCAGGAAGATCGACAAATCATCGAGGATGAGAATGACTTTGTTGTTACTCGTTGAGAATTGGTAGTAGCGAGGCCTGACACAAAGCCTATGCAACAAAATCATGATTAAAGTCGTCCAATACTTGAACCAGTTTGTTCCTCCATATATAATCTGTGTTTCAGAAAGGAATGCCGCAATATCACGTACTCGTGCACTCAATCATAGAGTGGACAGAAAGGGATTTCATGAAGACGAGCCTCGCATGTTACCATGCCTTAATTGTCTAAGTATTGACATCATGAGACCCAAAAATATCCTGTCCTATGATACATTTAAAGCTAAGCTAAAGGACTGCTTCAACAAATATATGATGTGTTTGAAATCTTTGTATGATAACTTGGTAATAAGAATGTACGAAATTTGACAGAGTACTTGCCTGACATTCAAATCGTAGTATCCACGTGATCATTATCGGCCTGCTTATGTGGGTCTAAGTTTCCTGTCGCAACAAAAAGTCAAAGCATCGACGGATAACTTACAAGTCAACACAATGGCGGAGGATCGAGAGTACGATGGGTATAACCCAAATCCAAAGAGGAGACGACTTGATACACCTCGACAAAGATTTCAGAATGATTCGCGCGCCTCAACTCCCCACAGGGCACAATCGCGTTATGCTTCTACACCACCGCCCCGAAATATAGGACCGACCGAGGAGGATTCGAAGGCGTTAGACCGAGACTGGTACGGAGGTGATGAATTTGGCGGCCACAGTTTTGGAGATGAAGCCCATAACCCATTCGCCTCCTACGACTCCTGGGAAGGACAGCAACAGGAAACCGCCCGACACGAAAAGATGACTAGTCGTTTCGACGCGCGGCGAGACCAGAGGAACCGAGAGAATGATGCTTGGGAAACGAACCGAATGCTGCAATCAGGCGTCGCGCAAAGACGGGATATGGCATCCGACTTCATTGACGATGATGAGTCGATTAGAGTTCATCTTCTGGTACACGATCTACGACCACCCTTTCTGGACGGACGAACTATTTTCACAAAGCAACTAGAACCAATTCCAGCCGTCAAAGATCCTCAGAGTCATATGGCGGTTTTCAGTCGCAAGGGCAGTAAGGTGGTGAAGGAAGCAAGGCAGCAGAGAGAACGTCAACGGCAAGCCAAGGAAGCCACAAGCATGACCGGAACGACCCTTGGAAACATTATGGGTGCAAAAGAGGAAGACGGCGATTCTGCACTACCAGTACCTGCTGAGGATAACGCCGACCCGAGTGAGCGCAAGGGTAACAAATTCAGCGCACATATGAAGAAGGCCGATGGCGCGAGTAACTTCAGTCAGAGCAAGACCTTACGGGAGCAACGGGAATATCTGCCTGCGTTTGCAGTTCGTGAAGACCTTCTCAGTGTCATTAGAGAAAACCAAGTTGTTATCTGTGTTGGTGAGACAGGTTCTGGCAAGACGACACAGCTGACACAGTTCCTCCAAGAGGATGGATATGGAAAGACGGGCATGATTGGATGTACACAACCGCGACGCGTGGCTGCAATGAGTGTAGCCAAGCGTGTTGCTGAAGAGATGGAGGTTGAGTTAGGAAGCACGGTCGGTTATGCGATTCGCTTTGAAGACTGCACTAGCAAAGAGACAGTCATCAAATACATGACCGATGGTGTTCTCTTGCGAGAATCCCTCAACGAGCCTGATCTAGATCGATATTCATGTGTCATCATGGACGAGGCCCACGAGCGTGCCTTGAACACAGATATCCTGATGGGTTTGTTCAAGAAGATTTTACAGAGGCGTCGCGACCTGAAGCTCATCGTCACTTCGGCCACCATGAACTCGAAACGTTTCTCAGACTTCTTTGGTGGTGCACCTGAGTTCATTATTCCTGGACGAACTTTCCCAGTCGACGTCATGTTCCATCGGTCTCCCGTCGAGGATTATGTGGACCAGGCAGTTCATCAAGTGTTGTCAATCCATGTTTCAATGGGCCCTGGCGATATTTTAGTATTCATGACAGGCCAAGAAGACATCGAAATCACTTGCGAGCTTATCCAAAAACGACTTGATGCCCTCAACGACCCCCCAAAGCTGAGTATCTTACCTATATACAGCCAAATGCCTGCAGATCTGCAAGCAAAGATTTTCGACAAAGCTGCGCCTGGTGTCCGAAAATGCATTGTTGCCACCAACATTGCTGAAACTAGTTTGACGGTTGATGGCATTAAATACGTCGTGGATGCTGGCTACTCCAAGATGAAAGTCTACAATCCGAAAATCGGCATGGATACGCTTCAGATCACACCCATCTCGCAGGCCAACGCCTCACAACGTTCAGGACGAGCCGGTCGAACCGGGCCTGGAAAGGCCTTTCGACTGTACTCAGAAAAGGAGTTCAAGGAAGATCTGTACTTACAGACTATCCCCGAAATCCAGCGCACGAATCTTGCTAACACTGTCTTGATGTTGAAATCTCTCGGTGTCAAGGACCTCTTGGACTTTGACTTTATGGACCCTCCTCCGCAAGACACTATCACAACATCAATGTTTGACTTGTGGGCTCTTGGCGCGCTTGACAATCTCGGTGAGCTTACTGATCTTGGAAGGAAAATGAGTGCTTTTCCCATGGACCCCTCGCTGGCCAAGCTTCTCATTACAGCGGAAGAATATGGCTGCAGTGAAGAGATGATTACCATTGTTTCTATGCTGTCCGTGCCAAACGTTTTCTACCGACCGAAGGAGAGGCAAGAAGAAGCTGATGCTGCCCGCGAGAAATTCTGGGTGCATGAGTCAGATCATTTGACATACCTCCAGGTTTACACAAACTGGAAGGCCAACGGTTACTCCGACGGTTGGTGTGTTAAGCACTTTCTGCACCCGAAATCTTTGAGGCGGGCCAAGGAAATTCGTGAGCAGCTTTTGGATATTGTCCGTATGCAGAAGATGGAATTGACAAGCTGTGGAATGGACTGGGACATTGTCCGCAAGTGCATTTGCTCGGGATACTACCATCAAGCAGCCAAATACAAAGGCTCAGGCGAGTACATCAACCTGCGCACCAACCTTGGTGTGCAGCTGCACCCAACAAGCGCATTATATGCAGGGCACCCACCGGATTACATCGTTTACCACGAGTTGATCCTCACCTCCAAGGTCTATGTTTCAACAGTGACAGCTGTGGACCCCCACTGGCTTGCAGATCTCGGTGGTGTCTTCTACTCGGTCAAGGAAAAGGGTTATTCGGTTCGGGATAAACGAATCACTGAAACAGAATTCAACCGAAAGATGGAGATTGAGGCCAAGATGGCTGATGACAAGCGGAAGGACGAAGAAAGGAAACAGATAGAAGAAGATCGGACTCAAAAGAAGAGCAAGAAGATAGGGGCAGACGGTAAGAAGTTTGTAACACATGGTGCAGTCAAAAAGCCTGTCATAAAGAGACGCGGTAGGGGGTTTTAAGCGGCGCCTTGGATGAGTTTCTATTATTCTAACCTAGGTAAGCTTGGTTACTTTTAGCTCTATAGAGCCAGCCATCTCAGGCTCATAGTCATATATTAATAAATCATAGTATAGTTCTCACTTACCTCGCTTCTTAATATCATGGTATAACGGTTACTCGTAGCCTTGTGAAAACCTTTTGGCAAGCCATATCGGTATCAATAAGCGTTAGTTTCTTGCACTCTCAGGACAGGCTCATAGAGCAAAGCAACTTCATGCCCTAAGTCCCAATGCCAGGGCGATCTTATTAAAGAGTCCCTTAAGCTTATGCTAACTGATATAAATCCTTGAATCGGTTTAGGATTGGAGTCCTAAGACTTCTTGCCTCCCTCCACTACCTTTCTGGACCCCTGTCATCTTAAGTGTCAGGTAGGCCTCTTATCGATAAACCCCACTAGAAATTTTGGGAGAAATTTATCTGAGCGCCCACCTACCGATGCAAGCAGGACTTTCACAACACCATTTTAAGATACCCAGACAATCAACATGTCTTCCATGATAACAGCCGCACAGTGGGTCCCCAGGGGCTTCGCTGCGCCTTTCCCTCAGAAGTATACCCTGGATGAGGCAGAGTTTGAGCGGATAGCGGAGCTTGCCAAGCTTCAACTGGACGACGCCCAAGAGGAGCTCGAGGAAGCTGAAGCTACGCAGAAGGGCACGAAGGCTAACCAGACCGCGGACGATGAAGGGGACTCGGAGATGAAGATTGATGAAGACAAACCGGCCGAGAAGACAGAGTGCGTAACTAACAAATATCTGAGAAGAAGGACAGAGACTGACTGAAGGCCTCAGGATCAACCTTAATGATGATGACCTAAAAGAATATGATTTGGAAAATTACGACAACGACGACGACGAAGATGTGCCTGGAAACGGCGAGGGCATGGGCATGTTTGGTAACATAAAGTCGCTGGCATACTACGAGTCGAATAAAGACGACCCCTACATCACAATTGATGCCGACAAGGAACAGGAGGATGAGGACCGTGAAGAGCTCCAGATTCTTGCGACTGACAATCTTATTGTGGCTGCCAAGGTGGAAGACGAGATGGCGCACCTGGAGGTTTTCGTTTACGAGGATGAGGCTGACAACCTTTACGTCCACCACGACATTATGCTGCCAGCCATTCCTCTGTGTGTCGAGTGGATCGACATGCCCGTCAACAAGGCCGGTGTAGAGAAGGACTCGGCAGGTAACTTCGTCGCCGTTGGCACAATGGACCCCGATATCGAGGTGTGGGATTTGGACACCATCGACTGCATGTACCCCAATGCGATCCTCGGCCAGGGAGGCAACGAGGAGGAGAAGAAGTCAAAGAAGAAGAAGAAGAAGTCCAAGAAGTCCAACGACGAATACCACGTTGACGCTGTCCTGTCCTTGGCTGCAAACCGCAAGCATCGCAATCTGATGGCTTCAGCCTCCGCCGACAAGACGGTCAAGCTGTGGGATCTCAACACGGCAAAGTGCGCCAAGTCATATACTTATCACACCGACAAGGTGTGCTCACTTGCGTGGCACGCGAACGAGCCTACCGTTCTGCTTAGCGGTTCTTACGACCGAACTGTGGTGGCTGCCGATATGCGTGCACCAGATGCTAAGCCTCCCCGATGGGGCGTCGAGAGCGACGTCGAGAATGTGCGGTGGGATCCTCACGACCCGAACTTCTTCTTCGTGTCCACAGAGAACGGTGTCATCCACTACCACGACGTCCGCAATGCACCGTCCGACCCTACGGGCACCAAGGCTGTCTGGACGCTCCAGGCTCACGACGAGTCTGTGTCTTCGTTCGACATCAACCCCGTGGTCCCCGGTTACATGGTGACCGGCTCGACCGACAAGACGGTCAAGCTGTGG